>PVKP010005563.1:23920-88836 GCA_004027715.1 Plecturocebus donacophilus | reverse complement strand
CACATATACACCATGGAATATTATGCAGCCATCAAAAACGATGAGTTTGTGTCCTTTGTAGGGACATGGATGAACCTGGAAACCATCATTCTCAGCAAACTGACACAAGAACACAAAATCAAACACCGCATGTTCTCACTCATAGGCGGGTGTTGAACAATGAGAACACATGGACACAGGGAGGGGAGCACTATACGGTGGGGTATGTTGGGGGGAAATAGGGGAGGGACAGTGGGGTGGGGAGGGTCAGTGGGGGGTGGGGAGTTACGGGGAGATAGCATGGGGAGAAATGCCAGATATAAGTGAAGGGGAGGAAGGCAACAAATTACACTGCCACGTGTGTACCTATGCAACAATATTGTATGTTCTTCACATGTACCCCAAAACCTAAAATGCAATAAAAAATAAAATTTAAAAAAATAATAAAATAAAACTAATGCATAAAAACATTCCCCTAGACAATATATATAATTGTTCAAATATATTGATTTCTGAGCATGTATCAAAATCATGTGTTTACAATGTCATATAATTCTCAACAAAACCCTACAAGAAAGTACTAAGTTTGGCCTCATTTTTTATAATCTTGAAGGACAACTTAGAAAAATGAATTAAAATTTTAGGCCGTATGTTTGGAAAGAGTCACATATAATCTCAGAATTTATATCCTGCTTCCTTAACTTTGAAGCTATACAGCTAGTATTAGAATTCTGCAGAGAAATAGAATAGTATAAATAGATAGATGTAGACAGAGAAATAAAGATGCACATATAATATATAGTGTATTATGTATGCAGAGAGATTTATTTATATATAAAGATATTTATGAGTAATGCCAGCAAGATGCCAGGTTAAGAATTCCTAGGCTTCACTTCCATCCATAGAAAGTTCAACTAGTAACTATCTACAGATAAGAACATCTTTGTGAAAACTCCACAAGTTGAGAATAGGACTGAGATGACGGCATGAACCACAGAACTGAACAAAATACCACAAGAGGGGTAAGAAAAATGATCTCACTGACTACATTGGCCCTTTCCCTCCTGCAAATCGGCATGGCACCACACAGAGAGAAATCTCTAGGGCTCATGGTTTCTGGATTCGGAAAAGATAATTAGCAGCAGACGCTGAACTTCCTCAGCATTCTGGGATATTTCTGTGTATGCTCACTTCAGTCTTAACTCATGCGGATCACAGGGGTAGTGGCATGACTAAAGCACTGGGGTCAGGCAGGAGCAAAGCGAGAAGGCAGAGCTCACAGTGACCGGTGAACAGATCTTGGTGGTAACTGTGTACCCTCTAGTGCTGGTACCTGATCAGATGTACTACGCAGTATCATAGTCCACCCACAAAGACAAGCTGGGCACTGGACAGCCAGCGTTCAGGTGCAGCCTCAGACCCTACCTGAAAGCCAGAACAGCACTGGGTCTTACCCACGGCCCACTGTAACTACGAGCGTGATACGGTCTGCATTCTCTCAAGGTCCTACAGGTTGCGAGCCTAGCCAGGCTTGTGTCCTTCCCTCGGGGTCACAAATTCCCCTAGACCTCAGGTGTGTCCTTAGAAGTCTACCTCATGTTCTATTCTGCTGTGGCTGAACTGGCCCTCAAACCTCAAACACAGTTCTTCCCACTCTTCTTTCCCCTTGGGCAAGCAGAAGAGTCTCCCTCCATGGCGACCCCCAGCGCGGGCCCACAGGGAGCACGGCCAAGCTACTTCCAGTGTCCCCTTAAGTCCCAGGGCTCCTCGGTCAACTTGTGGTGAACACTGCAGGGCCCTGGACTTACTCTTCACATCAGTGGGCTCCCCTATGGCCCAGAGGGTGTCCAGAAATGCTGTCCAAAAGCCAAGGCCTAAAATTGGTGCTCTGCCCCTCAGTGGTCAAACTGGTACCTAAAGTGCAAGACAAAGCCTCCTTTATTTTGTAGGTTGCCCGTTCACTCTGATGACAGCTTATTTTGCTGTGCAGAAGCTCTTTAGTTTAATTAGATTCCATTTGTCAATGTTGGCTTTTGATACCATTGCTTTTGGTGTTTTAGTCACGAGTCTTTCCCCATGCCTATGTCCTGAGTGGTACTGTCTAGGTTTTCCTCTAGGTTTTTTTTATGGTTTCAGGTATTACATTTAAGTCTTTAATCCATCTTTTTTTTTTTACAGTTTATTATTATTATTTTTAATTTTATTTTTATTTCGTTTTAGGTTTTGGGGTACATGTGAAGAACAGGCAGTATTGTTGCATAGGTACACATGACGGCTCACACCTGCGATTGCAGCACTTTGGGAGGCCGAGGCGGGCAGATCACCTGAGGCTGGGAGTTTGAGACCACACTGACCAGCATGGAGAAACCCCGTCTCTACTAAAAATGCAAAATTAGCCAGTAGTGGCGACACATGCCTGTAACCCAGCCACTCAGGAGGCTGAGGCAAAAGAATCACTTCCACCCAGGAACCGGAGGTTGCGGTGAGCTGAGATTGTGCCATTGCACTCCAGCCTGGGCAGCAACAAGAGCAAAACTCGGTCTCAAAAAAAAAAGTCTTTTCTTTTCATTGCCACATCAGCTGTTCCCTTCTTCTTTAAAAAAAAAAAAAAAAAAGCCAGGCCCCGTGGCTCACGCCTGTAATCCCGGCACTTTGGGAGGCTAAGGCAGGTGGGTCACGAGGTCAGGAGTTCGAGACCAGCCTGATCAACACGGTAAAACCCTATATCTACTAAAAATACAAAAATTAGCCAGGTGTGGTGGTCAGTGCCCGTAATCCCACCTACTCAGGAGGCTGAGGCAGGAGAATCGCTTGAACCCAGGAGGCGGAGGTTGCAGTGAGTGGAGAACCCTCACTGCACTCCAGCCTGGGTGACAGAGTGAGACTCCATCTCAGAAAAAAAAAAAGGACCCGTGGCGGTGCCTCACACCCGTAATCCCAGCACTTTAGGAACCAAGGTTGGAGGGTCATTTGAACCCAGGAGTTCAAGACCAGCCTGGGCAACATAGCAAGACCCCGTGTCTATGAACAATACGAGCATCAGCTGGGTATGGTGGCTCACACCTGTGGTCCCAGCTGCTTGGGAAGCTGCAGCTGGGGCTTGAGCCTGGGAGGCAGGTGCTGTGCGAGTTGTGATTGCACCACTGCACTTCAGCCTGGGCAACAGAGAGAAACCCTGTCTTTAAAGAAAGAAAAAGAAAAATAAACAATTTAAAAAATGGAAAAACTGGCCGGGCGCGGTGGCTCACGCCTGTAATCCCAGCACTTTGGGAGGCCGAGGCGAACGGATCATGATGTCAAGAGATCAAGACCCTCCTGAACAAAATGGTGAAACCCAGACTCTACTAAAAAATACAAAAATTAGCCGGGCGTGGTGGTACGCGCTTGTAGTCCCAGCTACTCGGGAGGCTGAGGTGGAGGAAGCACTTGAACCCGGGAGCTGGAGGTTGCAGTGAGCCGAGATCGCACCACTGCTCTCCAGCCTGGGGACAGAGTGACACTGCCTCTCAAAAAAAAATAAAATAAAAAAATAGAGCGGATGAACACCACCTATTGATTTCTGTTCCCTTCTCTAGAAAAGATTAAAACAAAACCCAACGTTCTTGCTTTCTGGCTCTGCTGATTCCTCTTGGAAGAAGGTCCATCTGTAAGAATGTAAGCAAGCTGATTTTGTCAGGGGCCCTTCTCTCTAGGCCTTGGCATGGTATCGGGGACCCCATGGGTTGTACCCATCTCAACCCGGAGTGAGTTTTCCACACTTTCAGACATCAGGGCGGGAGCCTCTCAGTGGCTGAGCCTGGCCTCTGGCCTGTTTGTCAAAGCGCTCTTCAGATGACATCACTCTCTCCTCTTCAGCCTCTTCTGCCCCACCATGGACTTAATCCTGAGGAAGAATTGTCTTCCCACTGTCTTCACTCAGGACAAGCCCTTCTTTTTAATGAATGAATGAATGAACTGATTTATTGAGATGAAGTCTCGCTCTGTCTCCCAGGCTGCAGTGCAGTGGTGTGACCTCGGCTCACTGCAACCTCCCCGTCCTGGGTTCAGGTGATTCTTCCACCTCAGCCTCCCGCGTAGCTGGATTACAGGCATGCACCACTGTGCCCGGCTAAGTTTTGTATTTTTAGTAGAGACATGTTTTACCACGTTGGCCAGGCTGGTCTTGAATTCCTGACCTTAGGTGACCCACCCTGCTCGGCCTCCCCAAGTGCTGGGATTATAGGCATGAGCCACCACACTTGGTCAGGCCATTCGAAAAGGGGCTTTGTTTGATGAGAATTTAAGTCGATGTGCGATTTTGGGGGGGAACAGACAAACCCAACTTCGCACTGGGGTTTATTCCCTCTGCCCACCACACGCACTCCACGTCATCTATGGTGGCTTTCAGCGCCGCTGTCACCTTTGCGAAACCGTTAGGCCAGGCTGGGGTTTGCTATGCCTGCAAATCGCTCTTTTCTTTCCCTCCACATGCCAGGCTGGGAGGGAGATCTTTGAAAAGGCAGAGTGAAGACTTGTCCAAGTTATGCTGAGAGAGTCCTAGAAGTCTTCCAGAGGCGCCCTTCTGAATAGCCTACAGGACCTCCGTCTCCGCTGACCCTGCAAGGCATTCAGTTGTCCATGTGAGTGGGAGACTTTTGCAGCCAGGATGATAGGGTTGCCAGAACCATAATGACATCTGAAGGCCACAGGGACCCAGGAAGGGACGGGTCAACCCCCGAGGCAATTCATTCCCTAAAAACAAAGCAGAAAGTCTTCACACCATATGATTCCGTGTCTGCGAAATTTTAGAAAAGGAAAACCTATGGGACGGACGGTAGAAGAGTGGGTGCCTGAGCTGGGATGAGGGTGGAGGGTGCAAAGAAACCATAAGGAACTCTCTGGGATGATGGAAACGTTCTACATCTTGATCACGGTTGCAGTGACGTGATGGCACAGATGTGTCAAAATATCGGATTGTGCATATCATCAGTAATGAAAAGCAAAAATGCCCTCAAGTGGAAACAGCTGGGAGAGCTAGGGGAGCCAACGGAACTGCCTCCTGTAATTCCCTCCCTGCGTCTCTGGGGCTGTGGGTTCCTTCGTTGGAGATCCATGGTCCCGTGTCCTGGATGTTGACCAAAGACAAGCCCCACTCAGTGCAGCCAATTGCTTTGCTTATTTTTTTCTCTTTCCCACTTCCCTTGAGGCTCTCAGGGTGCTATGGGAGGGTGTCTACAATACAAGATCCATCTGGAATCGACGTCATCTTTCTTCTCCTCCTCACTGAATCTGCCCAAGAACCGAGGGGATCAGACCGACACCCCCGGCTCCATTTCCCACGTTCTCTAAACAGGGTGCTCAGGCTTCCCTTCTCGTGGGCCGTTCTGCTGGGCTCAGAGGCCACAGTGTCCTGCGCTGGCCCTGCCTGGCCCCGCACGGGGGGTGAGGCCTTAGACCAGCTCTCAGCCTCCCTCTCCCTGTCCACCCCCGTTTCTTTGAAATATCTGCAGTTCCTCAGCCCCCAGAACTCACTCACAGCACTGTGTATCTTTCTGTTTTTGTTGTTGTTGATTTTGAGTCGAAGTTACGCTCTTGTTGCCCAGGCTGGAGTACAAGGGTTCTATCTCGGCTCACCGCAGCCTCCGCCTCCCGGGTTCAAGCGATTCTCCTGCCTCAGCCTCCTGAGTAGCCGGGACCACAGGCGTGCACCACGCCTGGCTAATTCTGTATTTTTAGTAGAGATGGCTTTGCACCATGTTGGTCAGGCTGGTCTTCAGCTCCCGACCTCGTGTGGCCCACGCACCTCGGCTCCCACAGTGCTGGTCACCGCGCCCAGCCGATTTCCTTTCTTTAGGGTACACACCTAGCAGTGGCATTGCTGGATCCTATGGGAGCGCTAGCTTTAGTTTTTTGAGGCACCTTCGTACTGTTTTCCATAGTGGTTGTGCTAATTTTCATTTCCATTAACAAGGTAAAAGGATTCTCTTTTCTCGACATCCTTGGCACAATTTATTACTTTCTGTCTTTTTGATAACACCATTCTCGCTGGGGTGAAATGATGCTGTGATTTTGATTTGCCTTTCACTGGTGATCAGTTGAGCATTTTTTCACATACCTGGTGGCCATTTGTATGTCTTCTTTTGAAAAATATTTATTCAGATCATTTGCCCATTTTTAAATTGGATTCTTTTTTTAATGAGATGGAATCTCTCTGTGTTGCCCAGGCTGGAGTGCAGTGGTGCGATCACAGCTCACTGCAACCTCTGCCTCCCGGGTTCAAGTGATTCTCCTGCCTCAGCCTCCCGAGTAGCTGGGACTACAGGTGTGCACCACCATGCCCAGCTAATTTTGTATTTTTAGTAGAGACAAGATTTCTGTATGTTGGTAAGCTGGTCTTGAACTCCCAACCTCAGGTGATCCACCTGCCTCAGCCTCCCAAAGTGCTGGGCTTACAAGCCTGAGCCACCGCACCTGGTGGGATTTTATTTTTTTGTAGCTATTGTAAATGGAATTGTTTTCTCAGTTTCTTTTTCAGATTATTGGCCATTGGCCTATAGAAATGCTACTGATTTTTGTATATTAGCTGAAGAGTTGTAATATTTCCAGGGCAAAGATGTCAGCTAATGGTGCAAATTATTAGGAGACACATGTCATTATTTATGTTGGGCAGTAAGTTTCTTGCTTTCAAGAAAACTTTTTTAGCTCTAAGCTAAAAGAAATTTTTATGTTAAGAGCCAAACCAAAACACCTAGAATGACCTGGACACATTGCTAGCGATGCCTTTATGCTCTCAGCCAACTAAGTATTAGTGAAATCTGGAAGAATAAATAAAACAAGAAAAACAAGAAAGCCTTAACTTTGAAGATGATTTCTTACACATGAGTGTACCTCTTAGCCCAAAATGTGATGGAGATAATCTCGCTGTTTTTTTTTTGTTTTCTGTTTTGTTTTTAACACGGAGTCGTGCTCTGTGGCCCAGGCTGCAGTGCAGTGGTGGCGAGATCTCGGCTCAGCAACCTCCACTCCCAGGTTCAAGCAATTTTCCTGCCTCGGCCTCCTGAGTGGCTGGGATTAGAGGCCCCTGCCCGGCGCCCGGCTAATTTTTGCATTTTTAGTAGAGATGGTGTTTCCCCATGTTGGCCCAGCTGGTCTTGAACTCCTGACCTCAGATGATCCTGCCGCCTCAGTCTCCCAACGTGCTTGGGATTAAAGGTGTGAGCCACCGCGCCTACCTGGGGGTAATCTGTTTAGGGCCCTCTCTCAATACGTCATTGTGATCAGAAGAGTGCAAGAAGTGGCCCTCACGTTAACTAGAGTGGGGTCCCCCCACCTCTTCCATATTGCCAAGGGTATAGGAAATTGGGGGAAAAGGTCGATTCTTGCCATTTATGTTGTAAGCAAACGGCGACATTGGTACTTTGTAATTGCAGGGCGCCAGTTATTTCAGCTGTGTTTCTTTCTTTTATGACATATTTTGAAAATTATTCAAGCTCGATAAACCATATATATTAGCTAATATACATTTGAGCATTTTAGACTTTGATCGAATTCATTTTTCTCTGTTTATTAATAAAAGTTGAACTTTAGAAAAAATAATTTGATGTTAAAACAATCATGCAGTTATTAAGCAAGGGAACTTTACGTGAGTGTTGGATTACAGTTAAATAACAATGTTAACTTGTCATAGCTTTACCGTTTCTAGAACTGACACTTGTAATTGAGGTCGACCATCTTACAAAGCGAAAGCTATTCTGTAAATTTAAAAAATTGACTCTGTGGGGCTCGGTGGCTCACGCCTGAAATCCTAGCACTTTGGGAGGCTGAAAAGGGAGGGTCCCTGGAGGCCAGGAGTTTGAGACCAGCCTGGACAACACAGTGAGAACCCCCTCTCTATTTTAATAAATACATAAATAAAAATAAAAAGTGGCTGTATTATTTATATAGTAATATGTTATTACTATATTTTTTGTGAGTTTGTATTTCTGATAACATCTCTTTCATGCACATTATTTTTGGACTGAATTTTTGAAAATAGAAATGGGCATTTTATAAACAGAAAGGTTCTAGGATGAGGTTGTGAATAAATCCAAGCAATTTAAATTTGATCACCCAGGCGTCATTAGAAATTATAAATGCTTTCTGGGGGATGGAGGGAAACACATTTTCGAATCATTATTCTTTTCAGTTTTGAAGATGGTTTAAGGTAATGCACAGCTGTGGAAAGTCAAGCAAGCAGAACCACCACTGGTCGTTTACGTGACAGAACTAGGTGGCACTGTTCCCCGAGGGACTTGAGTAGAATTGCATACCAAGAGGTTTTTGGTTTTGTTTTTTAAAGACAGGGTTTCGTACTCTGTGGCCCAGGCTGGAGTGCAGTGGCATAATCACGGTTCACTGCAGCCTCAACCTCCTGGCCCAAGCAGTCCTCCCACCTTAGCCTCCCGAGTAGCTGAGACCACAGGCACATGCCACCGGATAATTAAAAAAGTTTTTTGTAGAGACAGGGTCTCGCTTTGTTGCCCACGTTCACCTCAAGCTCCTGCCTCTGCTTCCCAAAGCCCTGGGATTACGGGTGTGCTCACCAGTGCTCACCGGTGCATTGTTATTAACTGAAGTCCACACTTCATTCAGGCCTCCTTAGTTTTTACCTAATGTCCCTTTTCTGTCTCAAGATCCCACATTGCATTTGGGTCATTGCTCATGTCTCTTCAGGCTCCTCCCAGTAGCGGTAGTTTCCTTCTTTGTGATGACTGCTGGTTTTGAGAGCTGCGGGTTGGGTGCACCATGCACCCAGCGTGTCAGGTTTCCACGCTGACCCACCTTCCTCCGTCCACACGGGAAGGAACCGCTCGGCGCAGTGAGCACCTAAGGAGTGGGGCCTACGCTTCAGCTCCTTGAGGGTGAAACATCCACATAAATTGCTTGAATTCTTCTGCATTTGAATTTTTTCTCTTCTCTCCCATTTATGTATTTATTGAATTATTTCTTTATACTAGTGTGCACTCGTGGATATTGATTTTACACTCCAGATTACAATCCAACAGCGTTTTATTTACCTTGTTACTCAAACCGCTCCAGGTTTGGCCCCTGCAGGCTCTTCTACTTGGCTCCTGAGCCCGTTGACAAATCCCTGTCATGCTGGATTTTTGTTGGTTTTAGCACTTTGTTTACTTTTTAATAGACAGCTTTTACTTAGTCTACAAATAGAATTTAGCCCTATTGTTATATGAGCATTTCTCTTTTCCATTATTAAAATGCTATATAATAATGAAAACCGAAAGACACATGAAACAAGGAAGAAAAATATTTGTTTTATTTCCGTGTGCTCTCTCCGAGTGTTTTACTTTTCTTCTCTTATTTTCTGTTTTCATTGTTATTACTTGGCAGGCTTTTAAATTTTATTTTAAAAATAGACCCAATCATTTTTTTTCTAAATAATTGTACATTCTGATTATTTCCATTTAACAATACACTATGAATATTTTTCCACTTTCTTATGTTTATATAAAATATTCTAGGGCTGGGCACGGTGGCTCACGCCTGTAACCCCAGCACTTTGGGAAACTGAGGCAGATGGATCACCTGAGGTCAGGAGTTTGAGACCAGCCTGGCCAATGTGGTGAAACCCTGTCTCTACTAAAAATGCAAAAAGTAGCCGGCTGTGGTGGTGTGCGCCTGTGATCCCAGCTACCCGGGAGACTGAGGCAGGAGAATCGCTTGAACCCGGCAGGCAGAAGTTGCAATGAGCCGAGATCACATCACTGCATTCCAGCCTGGGCGACAAGAGTGAAACAGTCTCAAAAACAAAAAAGAAATAAAACATATATATATAAAACTCTACATAGTTCAATCTAACCTTCCTTTTATAGTTGACTAACATTGGCCCTTAAGTATCCTCAGTGCTTTGCATGATTCTGGACACATAGCTGAGTTTTACTACATAGTGACTAGATGAATCAGCAATTTAGAGATTTTCAGTTTTTTTTTCTTCCAAGCAGGGCCTCTCTCTGCCGCCCACGCTGAAGTGCACTGGTGCGATCATGGCTCACGGCAACCTCTGCCTTAGATTCCAGCGATCCTCCCACCTCAGCCTCCCAAGTAGCTAAGACCACAAGTACATGACACTATGCCTGGCTAATTTTTTTTCATTTTTATTTTTTGTACAGATGGGGGGTCTCACCTTGTTTCCCAGGCGGGTCTCAAACTCCTGGACTCAAGCGATCTTCTTGCTTTGGCCTCCCAAAGCGCTGGGATTACAGGTGTGAGCCACCGTGCCTGGCTTTGTTTCAGTATTTTTGAATCATAAATAGTGATGCAATTAGTACATCTGAGCCTCGAGTTATTTAAGCAGTTGTACATTATTTTGCATATTTAAGATTTGTAGAAGGTGATCTGTGTGCAATAATAGCACGGATATTTTTAAAGCCCTTGATTCATAATTAGATTTTACAAATGGGGTTAATGCTGTAAGACTAATCTAAGGCAAGAAAGGGAACGATATTGTCCAGTCTGTGCAAATAAGCAGGGGGGTCACTGGTTGAGAATCTAAACAAAACCAGCTGATTAATGAAAAATAGCACTTCCTAGAAAGGTTAATTCAAAGCCTGAGCATGGCCCTTCTCAGCTCCCATTCTCACTGCTATGCTGAGACCAGGAAATTTGTGCCACTAATTTAATTAAGCTCAGTTAAAAAAAAGACAGGAGGAAAATGATCCATGCCTGTGCAGTCGGGTCGCTGAGCCTCTCCAGAGCCCTGTCAGGTGGGCAGAACGCTGGAGGCCGGTGTCAGTCTTCACTGACATTTCCCGTTCCTGCTGTCTCTGCCTGGCTATCCAAAATGTTCATCAGAAAATTAACATGGATGCCTGAAAACACCAGAAAGTCCAGGCGAGGTGGCTCACGCCTGTAATCCCAACACCTTGGGAGGCCGAGGCGGGCAGATCAATTGAGGTCAGGAGTTCGAGACCAGCCTGGGCAACGTAACAAAACCCCCGTCTCTACTAAGAATACAGAAATTAGCCGGGTGTGGTGGTAGTGGCCTGTAATCCCAGCTACCCGGGAGGCTGAGGTGGGAGAATTGCTGGGACCTGGGAAGAGGAGATTGCAGTGAGCCGAGATCTCGCTCAGTGACAGAATGAGACCCCCGTCTCAAAAAAAAAAAAAAAAGAGTGAGAACTCCGGAAGCTAAACTTGTTGATTGCATAGGAGCTAGTATATCAAAGGAATAAAAACGAGTTTCTTTCTGCATTTTTTTAAGTGCTAAAAGGATTATTTTTTTCTTAAAGATCAGTCCAGTCCTTGTCTGATGCTCCTTGGTGTAATAACGTGGGAGTTTCCTTGTGGAGTTTTACATTCACTTTCACATAAGATTTATTTTATTTTATTTATTTATTTTTTGAGACAGAGTCTCGCTCTGTCACCCAGGCTGGAGTGCAGTGGTGCAGTCTCTGCTCACTGCAGCTTCCGCCTCCCGGGTTCAAGCCATTCCCCTGCATCAGCCTCCGGAGTAGCTGGGATTACAGGCGCCCACCACCACTCCTGGCCAATTTTTGTATTGTTAGTAGGGACAGTGTTTCACCATGTTGGCCAGGCTGGTCTCGATCTCCTGACCTTGTGATTCACCTGCCTCGGCCTCCCTAAGTGTTGGGACCTAGGTAAGATTTTAAATCTCATGCTCACTGTTGACTGCTGTTTTGGGATGTGTATCTGGGGGAAAATCACCCACCTCATATTCTCCTCTGTGAGGAGCTGCGGGCTTTTTCCTTTGTCCTCAGCCTCAGGCTTAGGCTGCATCCTAGAAAGAAGGCCCTGTTGTTTTAGTCCATAGCACTTGCCTGAAAGTTTGTGTATGTGTGAATTCACTTCCTAAAGGAATGCTTTGTGACTTTATTAATTAATAAGGAGAAAGATATTTTTTATCTGACTCTTTGGAGTTGATAGTTTTAATCTAATTATCTAGTATTTATGTTTTTCATACTTCCTTTTCCTTTATTTCCTACAAAGACTGCACAGAATCTAGAATGTGGAATATATTTTGTGGAATATATACATATATATATATGTGGAATCTAGAATATATTTTATAAAATACAAAGTATATGTATATATGCATACGTATGCATATATATATAGAGAGAGAGAGAGAGCAGCAGAGACAGAGACAGAGAGAGAAAGAGAGACAAAGTCTCCCTCTGTCCCCCAGGCTGGAATGCAGTGGTGCAATCTTGGCTCACTGCAACCTTTGCCTTCCAGGTTCAAGTAATTCTCGTGCCTCAGCCTCCCAAGTAGCTGGGATTATAGGTGTACACTACCATCCTGGCTAATTTTTGTATTTTTATTAGATACGGGGTTTCATCATGTTGGCCAGGCTGGTCTCAAACTCCTGACCTCAGGTGATTCACCCTCCTCAGCCCTCCCAAAGTGATCGGATTACAGGTGTGAGCCACTGCGTCTGGCCTGGTTACAATATTTTTAAAGACAGATGGGAAGCTGCTGTTTGGAGAGGTAAGTAACATAAATCACTGTGGGAGTCTTTGTGTGTGTGTGTGTGTGTGTGTGTGTGTGTGTTGGGGGGGCGGGTGATGTTTGTGCCTTAGGTATTTTTTAAAATACAGCCACAGGTCACTTGAAGATATGCATATGTTCTAAGAAATGTGCCATTAGGTGATTTTGTCATGTGAGCATCAGAGTACACTTACACAAACCTAGATGGTCCAGCCTACTCAACACCTAGGCTATATAGTACAGCGTATTGCTCCTAGGCTGGAAACCTGTACCTCAGGCTACTGTACTGAATACTGTAGGCAAATGTAGCACAGTGGTAAATGTTTGTGTATCTAAACATCTTGAAATATAGACAAGGTCCAGTACAGATATGGCATAAAAGATAAAAAATGGTATACCTGGCCGGGTGCAGTGGCTCATGCCTGTAATCCCAGCACTTTGGGAGGCCGAGGCGGGTGGATCACCTGAGGTCAGGAGTTCAAGACCAGCCTGACCAACATGGAGAAACCCCATATCTACTAAAAATACAAAATTAGCTGGGTGTGGTGGCGCATGCCTGTAGTCCCAGCTACTTGGGAGGCTGAGGCAGGAGAATCGCTTGAACCTGGGAGGCGGAGGTTGTGGTGAGCCGAGATTGCGCCATTGCACTCCAGCCTGGGCGACAAGAGCGAAACTCTGTCTCAAAAAAAATAATAAATAAATAAATAATGGTATACCTTAACATGGCAAAGGGTATTAAAAAAAAGGAAAAAAAGAAAAAAAATGGTATACTTATCTAGGGCACTTACCACGAATGGAGCCTACAGGATGGACATTGCTCTGGGTGAGTGAGTGCTGAGTGGTGAGCGAATGTGAAGGTGAAGGCCTAGGACATTTCTGTGCACTACTGTAGACTTTATAAACAGTGCACACTTAGGCTACACTACATTAATGAAAACAATTTATTTCTTCAATAATCAGCTCTACTATGACTTTTTAAATTTATAAACTCAAATTTTTAAACTCTTTGACTCTTTTGTAATAGCTCTCAGCTTAAAACACAAACACATTGTACAGCTGTACAAAAATATTTTTATATCCTTATGCTATAAGCTTTTTTCCATTTTTAAATTAAAAAAAATTTTTTTTGGAGACAGTGTCTTGTTCTGTCACCAGGCACCAGGCTGGAGTGCAGTGGTGCAGTCTTGGGTCACTGCAACCTCCGCCTCCCGGGTTCAAGCAATTCTGCCTCAGTCTCTCGAGTAGCTGGGACCACAGGCGCATGCCACCACGCCCAGCTAGTTTTTGTATTTTTTAGTAGAGATGGAGTTTCACCATGGTGTCAATCTCCTGACCTTGTGATCCACCCGCCTCAGCCTCCCAAAGTACTGGGATTACAGGCCTGAGCCACTGTGCCTGGCCTATTTAAAACTTTTTAACCTTTAAGCCATCTTGTTTTTTAACAAGAAGAAACAAACACACACATTATCCTAGGCCTGCAAGGGTCAGGATCATCAATATCACTGTCATCCGCCTCCACATCTTGTTCCACTGGAAGGACAAGCACGTAGCTGTCATCTCCTGTGTTAACAGTGCTGTTTCTGGACACCTCCTGGAGGACTTGCCTGAGGCAGAAGGAGTACGTTCTAAATAATGATAAAGGCCGGGTGCAGTGGCCTACGCCTGTAATCCCAGCACTTTGGATAGGGGCGGATCAGTTGAGGTCAGGAGTTTGAGACCAGGCTGGCCAACATGATGAAACCCTGTCTCTACTAAAAATACAAAAATTAGCTAGGCGTTGTGGCGGGTGCCTGTAATCCCAGCTACTCAGGAGGCTGAGGCAGGAGAATCGCTTGAACCCGGGAGGCGGCGGTTACAGCAAGCCAAGATGGTACCACTGCCCACTAGCCTGGATGACAGAGTGAGACTCTGTCTCAAAAAATAAAATAAAATAGCGATAAGCCAGGTGCAGTGGCTCGTGCCTGTAGTCCCAGCTACTTGGGAGGCTGAGGCAGGAGGACCGTTTGAGCCCAGGAGTTCTGGGCTGTACTGTGCTATGCCGATCGGGTGTCTGCACTAAGTTGGCATCAGTATGCTGACCTCCCGGGAGCGGGGGACCACCAGGTTGCCTAAGGAGGGGTGAACCGGCCCAGGTCGGAAACGGAGCAGGTCAAAACTCCTGTGCTGATCAGTAGTGGGATCACGCCTGTGAATAGCCACTGCACTCCAGCCTGGGCAACACAGCAAGACGCCATCTCTTAAAAAATAAATAAATAAAATAAAATAACGATAAAACGTATAGTACAGTAAATACAGAAAGCAGGAAGTGTCGTATCAAGTACTATGTATTGCGCATGATCCTGTACACTGCACTTTCATATGACTGGCCACGCAGTAGCTTTGTTTACACCAGCATCACCACAAACAGGTAAGACAGACATTATGACGGCTACAACATCACTAGAGCGTAAGAATTTTTCAGGTCCTTTGCAGTCTTATGAGACCACCGTCGTTGAGCAACGTGGATTATTACACCCTGAATCACTGCACATCCCACCTAGTCCCAGCGCCCAGCACACAACTCAGCGCACAGTAGATCATCAGCGAATATAGGCTGGGCACAGTGGCTCATACCTGTAACCTCAGTGTGTTGGGAGGCTGGGGTGGGAAGATTGCTTGAGCCCAGGAGTTTGAGGCTACAGTGTGGTATGATTGTGCCACTGCACTCCAGCCTGGATGAGAACCTGTCTTAAAAATAAATAGCTGAGTGTAGTGGTCTGCCTGTAGTTCCAGCTACTTGGGAGGCTGAGGCTGGAGGACCGTTTGAGCCCAGGAATTCTGGGTTGCAGTGTGCTGTGCCTATCAGTTGTCTGCACTGTTTGTCATCAATACATGGCCTTCTGGGAGCAGGAGACCACCATGTTGCCTAAGGAGAGGTGAACCAGCCCAAGTTGGAAACAGAGCAGGTCAAAACTGCAAATATTCAGTATACTCACTCTATTAATATTTTTTATTTGTTTTTATTTTTTACTTTTTTGAGATGGAGTCTTGTTCTGTCACCAAGGCTGGAGTACAGTGGGGTGATCTCAGCTCACAGCAACGTCTGCCTCCCGGGTTTAAGCGATCCCTCTGCCTCAGCCTCCTGAGTAGCTGAAATTACAGGCATGTGCCACCACGCCTGGCTAATTTTTTTGGTATTTTTTAGTAGAGATGGGATTTCACCATGTTGCCCAGGCTGGTCTTGAACTCCTGACCGCAGGCAATCCGCCCACCCTGGCTTCCCATACGGTATGAGCCACCGTGCCTGGCCCTAATCTTTTTTTTTTTTAAACCTGAAATCAAAAACCTACCTGACCCTAAGGGTGGTAGATAAGTGATAACAGACCTGTTGTCAAAGTCCAGTGTAAGTCTAACGATAAAAAAAAATTCACAGATAATTTTCTTGCTGTTTGATACGGTAACTACTTTTGGTGCTGTAGATTAAGGCCTCTTTTATTTCTAAAAGTTCTGTGTTAACATTGGATATTGGCCAATCTAGATTAATTCTAAAGTCCTTTCAAAGACCTAGCGATAGAGGCTGCCAAGATTCCTCATCATTTCCCCGTTAAACAGAAATACTCAAGCTCCGTGAATATGTGTGGCCATCTTGGGAATTCTGTGACAGTTTTTGGCACTCTGACTTGAAGTATTTAGTAGATTTATCAGCACACGGGAAATTAAATTGGAGGGCTTTCCTCTTACACATCTATCAAGTTAAAACTTTTTAGGATAAAATTTTTAACAGTTTTAGTACATCTTCATGTTATGAAATGGAACATAAATGTTATTGAAACTTGCAAATTGTTCTTTTTTTTTTTTTTTTTTTTTTAATAGAAACAGGGTCTCAGGATGTTGTCCTGGTTGGTCTCAAACTTTTATAGGTATTACGGGTGTGAAGCACCGTACCTGGTCAAAATCTCTACAAATTGTCTTTAAAAGTGTGAATGGTAAGTTAAATTCTTGCATGACTTTTCTTCCCAAATAAAATTACTTAGGGAAAATTTTCTCCTCCCATCTGTGTGGGCTCAAATAGTCCATCTTATAAGTAATACCCTTGGCTACGCAGAACACTCAACTGGGTCAGGGAGATCCTACACAAAGGTGTTTCATTGGTTTTATTTTACAAGGAAACAGTATGAAGCGAAGCCATCTATTCCTTCTACGGCTTCAAATGCTCCCTGTCTCTCAGCTGTGAAATCAGGATAGCATTGTCCCGATCTTCCAGGGTTGTTGTATGAGCTAGAGATAAGTTTTATAATTTGCCAAAGCACAAGAGTGGCCTGAGTAAAGGGTGCGTGCATGGTATCTGCGTATGTTTATAACTACCATTTCCAGCAGGAAGAACAGCAAGTCTTAATCTAAAATGTTCACAGAGATAAAATGTAGGGAATAGAGAATTACCATCTCCCTTCTACCAGGCAGAAGTAGAAAATGAAGGAAGATGCTCTGAGGAAACGTGGGTGGTGAGATCTCATCTGAGAGGTGTTCTTGGCTGAGGAAGCAGGAGACGTCCCAGAATCCGCTGTGGAACTTGGCAGTGACAGTCGGAAGAACTGGGGAGCGACCCCTAGAACCAGCGTTTAATTCATTTGAAGGTAACAGAAGCTGAGGTTGCAGAACTGGGTCCTTTTAGCCACTACCGCCCCTGGATAAAGTTTGTGAGAGGAAGGGGAATAAAGAGAAAGCAGACTCTGGCTGGGTGTGGTGGCTCATGCCTGTACTCCCAGCACTTTGGGAGGCCAAGGCAGGCAGACTGCCTGAGGTCAGGAGTTCGAGACCAGCATGGCTAGCATGGTGAAACCTCATCTTTACTAAAAATACAAAAATTAGCCAGGTGTGGTGGTGTGTGTGTCTACAGTCTCAGCTACTAGGGAGGCTGAGGCAGGAGAATCGCTTCGACCGGGAGGCAGAGGTTTCAGTGAGCTGAGATCCCAACACTAAAACTCCAGTCTGCATGATAGTGAGACTCCATCTTAAAAAAAGAGAGAGAGACAGCAGATCCCACCACAAGCTGACTTGGAAACGAGTTTATACTTGTGACGCTTTCCGTGCCCTTGATTATCCCCAGCATAGGCAGTGAAATGTAATTCCCTTCTTTTATTATCCTTCTATACACCCTCGGGACAGCCAGAGCTGCGAGCTTCTGTGGCAGTGAATTTCCCCTAGAAGGGGGCTTGGACAGTTCACGTCCCAGTTGCTCATCAGAAGTACTTTCTGGAAGGGGATTCTGCAGAACCTAGGGAGGCATGCTTGGAGGAGCGACAGAAGCCCCACGTGGCCCCTTCTAAGGACAGCGGTATCTAGCCTGTGAGTCTCCTTTAGGTTCGGTGAGCTTCATGTTCACCAGGAAGGAAGGCACATGTTTTCCTCCTCTCCTCCCTGGGAAATGAAACCATCTGAGGAAAAAGAAGGCTGGGCTTCTTTTGTGCCGTTAACTTTGTAACAGGGGTCAAACCAAGGGGTGAGTCACAAGACTGAGCTACATTGTATTCACCAGGGGAGGGTTTTTTTGTTTTTGTTTGACACAGGGTCTCACTGTGTTTAAGGCTGGAGTGCAGTGACGCGATCATGGCTCACTGCAGCCTTGACCTCCTGGGCCCATGCAATGCTCCTACCTCAGCTCCCGAGTAGCTGGGACCACAGGTGTGTGCCACCACATTTAGCTAATTAAAAAAAATGTTTTTTAGAGACAGGGACTTGCTATGTTGCTCAGACTGGTGTCTAACTCCTGAGCTGAAGCAATCCTCCTGCCTTCACCTCCTGAAGTGCTGGGATTACAGGCATGAGCCATTGTGCCTTCTTGACTAGGGAAGCTTTCAGAATAGATTGACATACACTCCCCGCTGCACAACAGCTAAGTCAGAATCTTGACGGTAGGGAGTATGCATTCTATCTTTCCAGTTCTCTACAATAACCTGGCGATGACATGAGCCATTCTGCACACCACTGTAGACCCTAAAATGCTGCAAACACCTACTCAGCCCATTATGCCTGTCATGGGGAGGCTGGAAACCTATAGCTAAGGAAAGAGACTGTGTGTGCATGGCTGGGCGCAGTGGCTCACGCCTGTAATCCCAGCACTTTGGGAAGTCAAAGCGGGTGGATCATGAGGTCAGGAGTTTGAGACCAGCCTGGCCAACATGGTGAAACCCCATCTCTACTAAGAAGACAAAAATTAGCCAGGTGTGGTGGCAGGCGCCTGTAATAGCAGCTACTTGGGAGGCTGAGGCAGGAGAATGGCTTGAACCTGGGAGGTGGAGGTTCCAGCGAGCCGAGGTCGCACCACTGCACTCCAGCCTGGCGACAGAGAGAGACTCCATCTCAAAAAAATAAAAAGTAGAAATCGAGACTGTGTGTGCAGTCCATCAAGGGAACATGTGGCTTCTACACATGCCGGACACCAGAGGCAAGGGCCAAGCTGGTGAAGGGCCCACGTGGAGGGAAGGATCACGTGCTTGATGGAGAGGGAAAGTCAAGTGGAAAACCGCAAGAGGAGGGGGAACTGGGAGAAGCAAAACAAGGTGAAGATACATTTAATAATTTTCTTTAAATAAATTTGTTATGCTAAAAAAAAAAAAAACCTTTAGTCATTTTCTAGAGAATTCTTTTTGCCTTAGGGATTCTTTATAGTTCCTCTCCAAGTAACATATTGGGTAATATGTGTGGTTCTGAAATAAAATGCAAGCAGGGGGGTGTACACAGAAAACTTACCACTGTGAATCAAGGGACCAGCTGTGCAGACATTATGTAATGATAATATTCTATCTTTGTGAACATAGCACTTGTGAATCAATAGTTTTAGAATATTTTAGAAAGCAGATTTTTAAAAATCACATAGGAAACGAAGTTAAAATTTAGAGAAAAGTGGAATATTTTATCCCATCTTCTAAGCACCTCAAGCCTAAAGAAAACACACAGAATGAACTTTTAATGATGTTTGTGAAGCCTATTTGAAAACAAATTCCATCTGGCCCCCATACACGGATGTTCAGGTATTGAGGTGATCAACCCCTCAGTTCGCCAATAAGAAATGCTCAAAGAATCTAGGTAGAAGTTGCTCAAGCAGGCAGCTCTGTGGAATCACTTCCAACCATCCCGCCCCCAGCTGATGACCAATTTTTACCCTGACCACAGCTGAAAATGTAAACACAAAAAGCATGAGATGTTATTGGACGAGGTGTATTAAAATAAAATCAAAAAATAGAAATATTAGGTATATACACAAAAGCATAAGGGAAACACAGGATGTGATATAGACGTTTCCATTCAAAGCTTACAGGAGAAAAATTTAGTAAACAAAACCGCTTGAACTTCCTGCGGCCACGGCTCATTAGAGCCTTGGAGTCACTTAAGTTCCTTCATATCCTCGGGTATAAATAGCCTCATACACAGGCTACACAATTTAGAAAAGAGCGATGAATCACAAAAATAGCCCCAAACGTGGCACTTTAACTTTCTAGAGTACAACTAAAATTAATACTTGATCTTTAAAATAATGTTCAAATCTTTGAAGCAACAAAGGAAACTCATGTTTTAGAAGGCCCTGTAAGGTTCTTCAGAGATTAGAATCTTAGTTCTTCCAAACTACATTGTCAAAACAAATCTGGATATAGGAAATTGTGGAAATGAAAAAGCTGGACCCTTAAAAAGATTCCTTCTAAACAACAGAGCAGTTTCTGAGGCTCTTCTCCCTTTCCCGGGAGGTCCAGGTGAGCCCGGTGGTCCAGGTGAGCCCGGTGGTCCAGGTGAGCCCGGAGGTCCAGGTGAGCCCGGTGGTCCAGGTGAGCCCGGAGGTCCAGGTGAGCCCGGTGGTCCAGGTGAGCCCGGAGGTCCAGGTGAGCCCGGTGGTCCAGGTGAGCCCGGTGGTCCAGGCGGTGCACATCGCAATGCACGGCAGCTGTGCGTGCTCATGGGCTCCTCCTGCTGGAGGAGAGAGAGATGTGCATGCCACTCTTGTGGAATGTCTAGCAGGTCTGAGCAGTGTTCATGGAAGAATGTTTAACAGTCTCAGATTTTGGGAGATAGGGAAAAAAACATTGAAATCTGGGAAGACATTTGTAAGCTGCTGACTTTACCTGCAAAATCTAACAGGTTGGATTAGTAATTTTTTTTTTAACAAGTAAGCCAAAGCAGAGAGAAAATACAAAGACACGTCATGCTATGCATCTGGTTATTTTAGCTTTATAAATGACGTAGATCTGCTGTTATTGGGGATTGATTGCAGTGGTCTCTGAAACTTTGAGTCATATGTCCAATTGTAAACATACAGCTAGTTGGGTACATTTTTGGAGAGAACAGGTGTTTTCGTCTCAAAAGGCTGCACTCAGATGTTGTCCGGCAGAGCAACATTATCAGTGGCCGAGGCCAAGGCCAAGCTGCAGCTGGGTAGAGCATCCATGTAAGAGGACAGGATACCTTCCCATTGAGAGGGTGTTCTTCCTGAGTAATTGAGTCTCTATTTCAGGATCCAGGCGCCACAGATGATCCCGGCACATGAAACAGTAAGTGCCACCAGTGATGGTTACTTTTCCTCTCTAAACGAGGCAGCCAGCCCTGCCGAACGGACGAGTCTCCCTGCACTCTAAGGCTGCTGCTGGTACTGCCCTTCCGTGGCCGTGTAGAAATCATCCAGGACGCTCTGTAAGTAATCAAATGTGGGTCTCTCTTCTGCCTTTTCTTTCCAGCACATTTTCATAATGTCATAGAGCTCATCCGGGCAGTTCTCCACGCGGGGCATCCTGTAGCCCTGGGACAGAGCGGTCATCACGTCGGCGTTCGTTCTCCCTAGGGTGGAAAAAAAAACCCATGCCATTTAGAAACCTGGCGGAGGGTCAAGCACTGCAGTGGTCTTTTTGCTCCTCACATCCTGCGACCATGATTGAAACAAACTTTACTGAGGCTGCTAGGCGTTGAACACGTACACCTCAGAATTCACCGCACCATATTTAGAGATAAGGCCTTTATAGAGGCAACTAAATTAAAATAAGGCCATTGGGGAGGTCTTAATCCAGTATGACTAGTATCCTTATAAGAGGAGATTAGAACACAGACTAGCAGAGGGGCAAAGACCACGTGAAGACACGGGGAGAAGGCGGCCATCTACAAGTCCAGGAGAGAGGCCACAGGAGAGACCAACCCTGCCGGCACCGTGACCTTGGACTTCCAAACTCCAGAACCCTGGAAAAATGGATGTCTGTTTAAACTACCCAGTCTGTTGTATGGTTATGGCAGCCCTTGCCAACTAATATAGAAGCTAAGGAACTTTCTGCAAGCAATTCAATAAATGCATTTTAGCATGGAGGGCATCAACACAGCATTTAGTTTGCAAAAACAAAAACAGGCAAATTTGTTAAATAGAAGCCACAGCAAGTTCTCTTTAATAACAAAAGGATATTGGACTTGCATGACATTTCAGATTAGTCACCCAAATCCAGTCCTAACTCTCAACTTTAAATTACATTTGCGGGTAGCATGCTTTCAGCTTCAACCTGTAGTATATTTATTTATATAAAAATTTTTTTGGCTCGCACATTATCTTCTATAAACATTTTTCAAAAATTGGTTTTTCATTTAATAGCCGGTATTTTCATTTACTTAAAGTTAGCAACCTTAAGTCAGCCTGACCAATTGATTATATGCTTGCCAAATAGTTAAAAACTCAAGGATTAATTTGGAAAATAACATTGGTTCAGATAATCTGAAGGACACTTCTCTATAGTTTCTGTATGTGCCACATGTCTTGTAAATGTCACTGTCTTTTAAGAGCAAGATATTAACTGAGGAGGAAAACTGATCCCCAATCATAGCATCAAGTGGAGCGGCTTCACAGACGCAGTTAACTGTTCCAATCTGCAGGACCTGGCCAGAGTGACAGCTCACTCTGATTCTGGGTTTGCATATTCTTGAAGGACAGAAGTAAGGTGATCATTACTCATCTAGAGCTCTGCAAAAGGCCTGGAAATAGAGAATGTTTTTAATGTGGTCAAATGTCTCAGGGTAACTCAGAAGCTGAGCTCTCAATCTTTCATCCTGAGAATAGCTTTAAGGGGTAAAAAGAATCATTATAATAATAACGTTTTCCTGCATGACTAAAGGAGATGAATCCTTTAATTATGTGCATCTGTATGTTTTGCATATTTTGTGGATACCATGTTCTGTAGGATGTGAACTTCCCTAGATTAGGCTGCATTTAATGCAAATATATATACAATATCTGGCATATGAGAGGGGCTCCATTCCTCACAACCGATTTCCTTTCCATAGCTATCTCTTTTTCAGAACTACAGATTTTACCATCAGTGGTCACTGGAAGGATTCTAAATGATAGGTGGTAGCTTTAGGGGAAATGGTTTTTACTAGGTTT
The DNA here is from genome assembly GCA_004027715.1 of Plecturocebus donacophilus. Lineage (NCBI taxonomy): Eukaryota > Metazoa > Chordata > Mammalia > Primates > Pitheciidae > Plecturocebus > Plecturocebus donacophilus. The sequence goes on along the minus strand of PVKP010005563.1, from coordinate 65,993 downwards.
GAAACAGAACCTTCTTTTGAATGTATTCTCTAATCAGTGTTTTTCAAATTGTGGGGCACTATCCATTTGGGATCAATGAATTGAGTTTTTTGAGGTACCTTTTTTTTTGAGGTGGAGTCTCCCTCTTTCACCCAGGCTGAAGTGCAGGGGTGCAGTCTCAGCTCACCACAACCTCCACCTCCCAGGTTCAAGTAATTCTCCTGCCTCAGCCTCCCGAGTAGTTGGGATTACAGGTGCCCGCTACCACGCCCAGCTACTTTTTGTATTTTAGTGGAGACGGCGTTTCACCATGTTGGCCAGGCTGGTCTCAAACTCCCGACCTCAAGTGATCTGCCCATCTCAGCCTCCCAAAATGCTGGGATTACAGGCGTGAGCCACTGCGTCCAGCCAACTACCAGTAGTTTTAAAAATGAATTATACCAGAATAAAACAGAAAAGGTCAGAAAACAGTGCACATAGGAAAGGTCAATATGGTTTTATGAAACATTTGCTTTATATATAGAGTAGGTTTCTGTGTATTTCTCACAGTGGCTTATGGCCAGTGAACTTTGAGATCCCCTGCCTTTAACTCACCTTTTTCCATCTAAGGACACAGTAACCTTTCCTGAATTAAACCCCTGAAAGAAGACATGATCATTTCTGTCTTGGAAGAGCCCTTGTTTTTGAAATGGAAAGATCCAAGCAAACTTTATAGTGATTCATATCACTTGAGAATTGTTTATACAGCGAATCAATTTTCCTGAGTCTAATTCTGAAACACTATCTTAAAATACTTGTGTGACTAGAATTTTCTAACTAAAAGATTTCATTTGATTCTCACTGTTCAAAGCTAAAGACAGATTTGTATCATCCTCTTTATTTGGGGGTTTTAGTCTCCGTAAAATGATGTGGCCTATAGCATTGCTCCGGCTCTTATAACTAGCCAAGCTCACTTGGATAAATTTCAGAAGAAAGATCTGTGTATACTTCTACTTTCTTGGGTGAAATTCTGGGATCAGGGTGGGAGGGCTGACATCCAGTATAATATAAATAGCAACTGGACCTGCAAACTCAGTTTGGAATATCTCTTTCACTTCCTTCCCGGAGAACTCTCATTTGCATAAAAGGTCAGAATGCAGCCACAGCAGAAGATAAAGCTTTCTAGGTCACCCTGGCCCCACAGCAGGTTTTTTCTTCCTGGTTCCAGTATGTTCTCCTAGCTCTGAAGGACTTTCCATGACGCTGATAAAGGCCAGGCATGCTCCACCCTGTTTGGGGAATTTGACTTGATAAGAAGAATTGGAAGGACGGAATCTGAAGCCCCTCTTTTTATGTACAAGTAAAGCAACAAATAAAATCCACTATTAAATGACAAGTCCTGTGAAAGAAAGAGAAGGGGAGAGGGACCTCCACCAGACCCTAAGAATACACGTGATAGCTGGTGTTGGCTGTTGATATGGGTAAGAAAGCAAACGCCCACCGGCTGGTGATCGTAGAATGACCTTAGAAGGCATACAGTTTCATTCTGATCCTTCCTCCTTTCAACAAGCACTTACTGAGTGCTCACGATGGGTCCTGAACTAGCTCTGAGTTCTGAGACATGCAGACATAGTTAAGACAGAATGTCATCCTCAGATGGTACACAGCCCAGTTGGGACAATGCCCTCACTAGAAGGAGGTGGCATCTGGAGTGGGCAGAAATCAGCAGAGACTAAAAGTTGGTAAAGGAGATTAAAGAGAGAAAAACAGTGGTAAAGAAGCAGAAGAAGGAGAAAAATGTGGTACAGCCGAGAAAAGGAACTGTGACAGCCCAGCTGCTCCACAAATTGTCACAGTCTTCAGTGACACAGGGCCCCTGTGTGTGTATATCAGCAAGAGCCAGATACCCTGGGACTACTCCCCCACCCAACCATACTCCTTCCAAAAGGACAAATTATGATTGATTATGATTATTTTCTGAGCTTTGCTTGTGACCACGATGAGTGTTTGCTGCAGGACAAATTTCTTGATTCTATTCAGCTGGTGTTAAGATGCTAGATATACCTGGTCAGAAACAGCCAGAAAAGACATAATGCTTCAGAAAATTTTTTCCCTTTCAAACTTTCACTTTATATAAACAAACTTTTATATAAACAACCTTTCACTTTATATAAACCCCAACAAGACACCTCCGCCTTTTTTTGAGACACGGTCTCACTGTGTTGCCCAGGCTGGAGTGCACAGGTGCGATCGTGGCTCACTGCAGCCTCAACCTCCCTGGGCTCGGTGATTCTCCCGCCTCAGCCTCCTGAGCTGCTGAGACTACAGGGGCGTACCAGCACACCCGGGTAATTTTTTAATTTTTTTTTTTTTTGTAGAGGCATGGTCTTGCTATGTTGCCCAGGCTGGTCTCAAATTCCTGGCCTCAAGCGATCCACCTGCCTCGGCCTCCCACAGTGCTGGGATTATAGGCATGAGCCACCAGGCCCAGCCAGCCCTGTCTTTTTCCTGTATAAAATTCAGAGAGAAATATAACCACAGTTTTGGTTTTAAGATAATAATGATCTTTTGCCTCCGCACTATTTTTTTTCTGTAATTCACCCCAAAACCAAAAAGAGAACAAGGAATAGAAACTTAGACTCTATCTCTGATGATGGTTAAGAGACACCTGGCAGCCAGAGGCAGAAGTGGTCTCAGCCAAGAGGAAGAAAGTGCAACCAACGTGCCTGCAGAGAGGGGCACTGACGACAGGCAGAGCGGCCCATCCCAACTCACCCTGGAAGTCTCACCCTGTGTGGCCAGCACACACCTACCACACACCACGAGGGAGGGAGGCCAGCACCAAGGGCAGGACGGTACCTGGAGCCCACCTGGCAGTGCCCAGGCGAGTGTCAGAAGAAACAATGGAGAAGGTCCGTGCAGGGAATGCCGGGCCCAAGTGGAGGTGGGGAAAGCATGGAATGGAAGACCAGGAGTGAGGAGAAAGGCTGAGGACGAGGACCACACCATGCATGGGCCTTGAGGGTTATGCTGAGTGAAATAAACCAGACGCTCGGGCAAAACCGTGTGACTCCCAGTATGGGACGTCTCTAGAGGAGAAACTGAGAACACTGGTTGCCTATGGGGCGGCAGTCGTGTGGCTGGAATAGAGCGGGGCACCTTCCACCTTACACCTCTTTGTAGCTCTTGAATTTAAAACCATGTGGCTGGCTGGGTGTGGCGGCTCACACCTGTAATTCCAGCAGCTTGGGAGGTTGAGGAGGGAGGATCGGTTGATCCAGGAGTTAGAAATCAGCCTGAGCAACACAGTGAGACCTTGTCCCTACAAAAAATGTCTAAATTAGCTGGGTGTGGGGGCATGCGCCTGTCGTCCAGCTACTCAGGAGGCTGAGGCGGGAGAATCACTTGAGCCCAAGAGTTAAAGGCTGCAGTGAGCTATGATCACGCCACCGCATTCCAGCCTGGGTGACAGAACAAAACCCTGTCAAATAGAGAAATACATGAAAACTAAAACTGTGTGGCCATATTCTTACCTAATAAGAAGTGGAAAAACTTAATTAAGAGATAAGAGTTACGAGTAGAATATTTAGAGCTGTACGCAGCAAGTGCTAGAATAAGGCATCAAAATTCCTGAAGGTAGATTCCTTTGAGGAGCATCTGCAGGTGTGGGGCCAGGGCGGTTTTTCAGTAGAGGCCTTTTTGTACGACTTTTCACATGTGCATATATTACTTAGATAAGAATAAAACATTTCATAAAAATATCATTGTAAAAAAATTAGAAATTACAGAAATTCATCAAGAAGCAATTAATATAACCTATTATCTCTTGACCCAAGGCTAAAATTTTGGTATATTATCTTACTCTTTCTCCTCTAAAAATGTGTTCACTTTATATGTGACTTTCTTTCTTTCTTCCTTCTTTTCCCTCGTTTCTTTTATTTCCTTTTTACTTTACAAAGCTAGGTATATGGCTTCTTTTTCTTTGTTTTGAGACGGAGTCTTGCTTTGTCATCCAGGCTGGAGTGCAGTGGCGTGTTCTAAGCTCACGGCAACCTCTGTCTCCTGGATTCAAGCATTCAAGTGACTCTCTGCCTCGGCCTCCTGAGTAGCTAGGATTATAGGTGTGTGCCACCACGCCGGGCTAATTTTTTTTTTTTTTTTTTTTGTATTTTTAATAGAGACAGCATTTCACCATATTGTCCAGGCTGGTCTCAAACTCCTGGCCTCAAGTGATCCACCCAAGTTGGGATTACAGGTGTGAGCCATCACATCTGGCCTGTATAGCTTCTAAAGTACTTTAAAAACACATACACAAAATATTGCCAGTAGTTTACTGGGTAAAGAACGTATTTTCAGATAATTCCATTCATCAGTGGATTCTCTCCCATAAGCAGTTTTAGAACAGTGTGGAAAATGGCATATTTCGGCAATGTTTACCGATTTCTATGTTCTCCAATGAATCAAGTGTTCTCATCTGAAGTAAATAGGATTGCTTGATTATGTTTATAACCCTAATGCTAGAGGCTCTCGTTCCATACAACTCTGGTGACTAGAAAATCTACTGATCCGGAACTACTAAAAACATCTCACATCCCGTCTTTCCACCGACAAGCCAATCGGGGAACAGACTAGTTGATGGATTTTGGTAGATTCTTTTATATAGAGAGAAATTTTTTTTGTGATTCTCACCATTTTGCTATTGGTTCTTTTTTAAAACAATGGTTTTTTTACCTCGAGTATTTCCAAATCCTGGGCATTGCACATATTGGCTGAGGGGTCTCAGAAGGCACACAGATCTGGGGCTCAGAGCAGCTCTGCCACCAGCGAGGCACCCAGTCACCCTCTCCAAGCCTCAGGGGCCACAGTGTATATCACATGCAGCACACCACACATATCACACAACGTTCTTATATGAAATTATATGTTTATCAGGTGTCTGCTTATATACATCATCTGACTATATAATCTTTTTCTACAGACAGAATATAGAAAGATATGTTGTCACAGATGGGGATAGAGATATATAACATCAGACATCAGGGCTGATTAGAAATATTCTTCCTATTTTTGCAGCAGTGTTAATTCATTAACCTCAGTGTCTGGAGTAGCCGGAAGATGAAATGCTGGCACTAAAGGGACTTTCTGGGATAGCAGGTCCACTGTGCAGGCAGACACCACCCAAAGGCTTTCAGCTGCCAGCTGGTCCCTGCCCCAGTTTCTCTGTGGCTCATGCCCACATGCCACAGTAGTGGTGGGAGCCTGCAGACTGTGTGGCTGCTCTGTCCAAAAGCCTTCCCTGGCTTGCATCTCAGCAGAGTGAGAGGGGTGCTCTTACGTGGCCAGTGAGTCTCTCCCTGAGCCACTCTAACCCCCAGCTCCATAGCCTTCTGCTTTCTCATCCATTGACTGTCTAGAGATCAGATGGCCTAGGTGAGTCACGAATTCATTCATTCATTCATTCATTCATTCACCCATTCATCCATCAAATACTCACAGAGGCTCAAACCACGCTGGCCTCCTGCTCCCGTTGGCCAAGTCCATGCTCTGGCTGCCCTCCCCATGGGGACCTGCAGCTCTCAGAGAGCCCAAGCCTCCCTCCCTCACATCTCTGAGTCCTTGCGGCTGCCAGGACCACAGGATAAAAGCAGCAGCTCCCCACCTTCTTCTGTGGGTACTCACCAATCCCTAAGCCACTCCACGCAGGCTCCACACCACTCCCACCATCCTACAGGCTGGCCGCGTGTTTGCTAACAGTCAGTTTCTCCCTACTACAACATTCACTCCTAGGGACATGGCCAGACACCACGGCCTCCCAGCAGCTGACAGTGCCTAGCATACTCAAACATTTTCTGAATAGGAGAATAAACATTAAAAATTTAATTTTAAATTCCCCTCATGCAAGATTTTGTTAAAAGTCAAACATGAATGAAAATGTGAAGGCTGTAGGAGAAATCTCTCTTTTTTTTTTTTTTTTTTTTTTTTTTTCTTGAGACAGAGTCTCTCACTCTGTTGCCAGGGCTGGAGTGCAGTGGTAAGATCTTGGCTCACTGCAACCTTCACCTCCTGAGTTCAAACGATTCTCCTGCCTGAGTAGCTGAGATTACAGGTGCCTGCCACTACCCTCAGGAAGTTTTGTGTATTTTTAGCAGAGACAGGGTTCCATCATGTTGGCCCAGGATGGTCTCGAACTCCTGACCTTGTGATTTACCTGCCTCAGTCTCCCAAAGTGCTTGGATTACAGGTGTGAGCCTGCCACGCCCGGCTGAAATCCCTCTTCTTAACCATGCCAGCACAGACCATGGAAAAAGGGAGAAATGGGCAGAATCTGGCTGTTCAGGCTTCAAGTGTTAGGAATCTGGAAATAAATACTGGATGATGCCCTCGCTGATACCAGTATGTTAAAGGGCAGAAGGGCTTCTCACTGATAAACACAGGTGGTTATTTCCCAAAGAGAGAGAGACTCCAGAGCACTTATTACAAAATCAATCGCAAAGCACTGGAAATCCTCGTCTCCATGTGGGATTTCTCCTCCACAGGGCACTGCCTTGGAGGATCCATGTCGATCCATCCTTATCTCAACACCAACAACCATGCCAGGCATATTTGAACATGTGGTGGAATTAATCAATGCAGAAAAAGAACACACACTCAATGAAATAAGAAGGCAAAGAAGCGTCTAAGCACTTTTAGAACAATGTATGCTAAAAATAGCGAAAATCAAGTTCTGGCTCAAAGTGCTTATTCTTTGCTATTGGGTAGATGACGTTTTCATTGTTTTTTAATGCTTTCATGCAGCTTGACTTTTTCTCACTTATACCTCTTGATTGTAAATAGCTAAGTAAACCATACCTGGGTAGGGAATTTTCCCATAGGTGACAATTTCATATAGGAGAATTCCAAAGGACCACACATCAGACTTAATAGTGAAACATCCAAAGTTGATTGCTTCTGGAGCCGTCCACTTAATAGGGAACTTAGCACCTAAGGAAGAAGACATGTGGTTCTTACTTGGGTATCTAAGCTTCAACAAAAAAGTCATGAACATGTGACCCCATACTTTCTTTTTGTTGTTTTTGAGCTGGAGTTTTGCTCTTGTTGCCCAGGCTGGAGTGCAATGGCGTAATCTCGGCTCACTGCAACCTCCACCTCCCAGGTTCAAGCGATGCTCCTGCCTCAGCCTCCCAAGTAGCTTGGATTACAGGTGCCCGCCACCATGCCCAGCTAATTTTTATATTGTTAGTAGAGACGGGGTTTTGCCATGTTGGCCAGGCTGATCTCGAACTCCTGAACGCAGGTGATCCACCTGCCTCGGCGTCCCAAAGTGTTGGGATTACAGGTATGAGCCACCGTGCCCGCCCATACTTTATTCTTTTGATTTCTGTTTTATTTTTAAATTTCAATTATGTATTTTGAATAAGTAACACATACACCATAGTGTAAAATAGAGAACAAGCTAGTGATGAAACTATGTTTCTCACAGGGAGCTGGTGAGGCCAATGGATGAAAGACAGGCAGACCCGTCCCAAGGAGACATGCAGGGTTCCCTTGAGGAAGGCAGGGACTTCTACCAACCACTTTAAAAATACGTATATTTGTGGCCAGGTGCGGTGGCTCACTCCTGTAATCCCAGCATTTTGGGAGGCCAAGGTGGGTGGATCACCTGAGGTCAGGAGTTCAAGACCAGCCTGACCAACATGGAGAAAACCCATCTCTATTAAAAATACAAAAATTAGCCAGGTATGGTGGTGGGTGCCTGTAATCTCAGCTACTTGGGAGGCTGAGGCAGGAGAATCGCTTGAACCCGGGAGGTGGAATTTGCAGTGAGCTGAGATCCCACCGTTGCACTCCAGCCTGGGCAATAGAGCAAGACTCTATCTCTCTCTCTCTCTATATATATATATATGTCTTTGCCTTTATTATGTCTGTGCTTAAAATTTTTTTGTGGTCCCCAACATAAATTAGAAATTTCAATAAGAACAATAAGGACAGTAGAGAGTCTCCTGGTGACTGCTGTATGTGAGGCAACAGGACACCTTCCTGCATTAACCCCTGCCTGCCTGGAGCAGCACTGTGCGGGGCAGAGCAGGCAGGCCCATGGCTGGGAGCCCTTGGGCACCCCACAGCCCTGGTTTGAATCTCACATCTGCTGTTTTCTGCTTGGTGTGATCTTGGCAAGTCACTTGCTGTCTTTGTGCTGCTTTGGTGCTTCTGTGTGCAAACTGGGGAAACAACCAGACCTTCCCAAGTTGCTGTGAGGATTAAGTGGGTTGATCTGTGGGCTTGGCACAGTGTAAATACCAATCAAGTATGGTAATGAAGGTACCAATGAATGGCACTTACTGGTGAAGGTAAGCATCATCATTGTCATCCTGAGATATGCCAGAAGGTGGCGGCTGTTAGATCTAAACCTGTGCTCTGCACTACGCCATGGTCTTTGCATGAGAGTTACTTTTGGGAGGCTCTCGGCTTGTTAAATTCAATAAAACCAGTGTAATCAATTCTAGTTCAGGTATTTTGAAGCTAGATTTCCTGGCTTTGAATCCTAGCTCTGTCACTTACTGTGGGACCTCAAAGAGCAGCAGAATCTCTCAGTTTCCTCCTCTGCAAGGTGGGAATTATGATAATATTAACACCTATCACATGGGATTATTGTAAAGTTAAATGAAATAATGTATGAAAAGCCCATTTACACATTACAAATGCTCAATACATTTTGACTATTAGTAGTAGTAGTAGTAGTAGTAGTAGTAGTATCTGAGACGGAGTTTCGCTCTTGTCTCCCAGGCTAGAGTGCAGTGGCACGATCTTGGCTCACTGCAACCTCTACCTCCCAGGTTCAAGCAATTCCCTTGCCTTAGCCTCCCAAGTAGCTGGGACTACAGGCGCCTGCCATCACGCTCGGCCTTTGGCTATTATTTTTTTTCTTTTCTTTAGACCGTTCTCCTTCGCCTGCCTTTTTGCTAGGGATAATCGTTAAGGTCAAGGATACATTAGTCCACTTTCCAGAACATAAGCTCAAGGCAGGAGGGCAACCATCCCACATATGATGGAAGCAGGAGACGTTCAACAAATCAAAACAATGTTTTCCATCTGTTTATTACCTCTTCCAGAAATAACAAACATGTCATTAAAAAAATTCCTTGTTCAACAATGCTTAGGAATGTCAAGAAAGCGCTTGGCTCTTCCAGAAGAGACTGAGCACTGCAAAAATATTTGCTCCGCTCTCATGCGTGAGAGCATCAGAACCCTCAGTCATCGCCACACGGGCAATCCTAGCCCAGGAAAGGCCCGTGCAGCCCCGACCATGCTCAGCTCTGGGCAGGGCGCCAGGGGCTGGGGAACTTAGGTCCTCTCTGTTCATTTTTGGTTCATATACATAATACAGAATATGGGAAAATAAAGAAGATTTTTTGCGTTATATTTAGTTCCATGTGTATGATAAGGTTCACATTTTAATTTGTAATTAAAAGGCCAGAATAAAGAACGTAGAATTAATATTACAAATATTTTTTCCACAGTGAAGGAAAATATATTCATTGTTAGAGTGAAAACTTTAACAATTTAAAATAAGAATCTCGATTTTGCTAAATCTATCTGTGCTTTGCTTTGCTTAGTTGAAATACAATTAGTAGCATTTGTAAGCCTAACAAAGTATCATGCGGAGTTAATCAAGAGAGTACCTTCTAGAAACTATTAGAATAGAACCATAAGCAGATAATTACGGTACAGCTTCAGTGCTGTATTTATTTTAAGAAGAAATAAGTTTTTCTTAATGATGACTATTGTCACTGCTTTGTCAAAAACAGACAAAAAGAAGATAAAACAAACTAATAGAACATCTAAAGATCGTTACTGGAACATACCTTCCCTTGCTGTGTACTCATTATCTTCAATTACTCTAGCAAGGCCAAAATCTGCAATTTTGCACATGAGTGACTCGGAGACCAGGACATTAGCCGCTCGCAGGTCCCGGTGAATGTAGTTTTTCCGCTCGATGTACGCCATTCCCTCTGCAATCTGAAAACAGAAATGGGCTCTCATTTTCACATGTAGGATAGGTGATAAAAGGAGCCATCAAGGAAAACCAGAAAAATTATGAGTTCCTGAAATCTTTTCATATATACTATTTTGATTATTCAGGTTTTAAAGATGGCAATTTAAAACCTGAATAATCAAAATATCATTAGTGATTGCCTGTTAATGGCAATCACCATTTGAGCCCTTTCTAAAACAACTGATCACCCCTCTAAATTTCCAATAATGGCAATCTTAAAAAAAAAAAATTAGCAACATGTCCTAACATTTTTTAATGTGTGAAGAATCTTTTTAAGACTCTGCTAAATTCATCTGTGTAGATATAGATGTCATTAGGCCAGTTTTTCAAATCAGAAAACAGATGCTATGGTCTGAATGTTTGTGTTCCATTCCCCTGCCCACCTATCCCAAAGTTCAGATGTTGCAATCCTGACCCTAAGGCAATGGTATTAGGAGGCAGGGCCTTGGCAGGTGATCAGACCATGAGGGTGGGGCCCTCACAAATGGAATAAGTGCCCTTGTAAAAGAGACCCCAGAGAGCTGCCTTGCTCCTTCCACCATGTGAGGGCACAGCTGTATGGTGCCATCTATGAACCAGGAAACGGTCCCTCATTAGACAGGAAACCTACCAGGGCTTTCTTTACCCCCTGAACTGTGGGAAATAAATATCTGTTGTTGAAGCCACCCAGTCTATGGAATTTTGTTACGGCAGCCTGAACCAACTATGAAAATAGAGTTGGAGAAAGTGACATGCTAATAAAAATATATTATTGAGGTATCAAGAACAGAATGTCCTTTCTGTCAGGTTAATCAACAGCCCATAAAACTGGTTCTCCGAGTTCTCTCTGCACATTCCCTCCAGGATGATCACAAAGATTCACTGTTTGTGTGTGTGTGTGTGTGTGTGTGACAGTCTCACTTGTGTCCCCCATGCTGGAGTCCAATAGTGCAATCTCAGCTCACTGCCACCTCCTGCCTCCTGGGTTCAAGTGATTCTTGTGCCTCAGCCTCCCAAGTAGCTGGAATTACAGGTGCTTGCCACCACACTTGGCTAATTTTTGTATTTTTAGTAGAGATGGGATTTCACCATGCTGCTTTTTGTATCTTTAGTAGAGACAGGGTTTCACCAGGCTGGTCTCGAACTCCTGGCCTCAGGTGATCCACCCACTTCAGCCTCCCAAAGTGCTGAAATTACAGGCATGAGCCACCACGCCTGGCAAGATTCACTCTCATGACTTCCGCCTTAACCTCCACCTTTTGGGTTCAAGCGGAAGTATGAGAGCAGGAAAGAATCCAGGATTTAAACACAACAGTATCACAGGGAGGCGAAGCAGCTACTCGATGCTAAATAGAAAGTGTGGCATCCTTCCGAAATCAGGTTTTTAAGGAAGACATTACCAAATTATAAAGTTAAGGAGATTCTGGAAGGAAGAAAAAAGAAGGAAGGAAAGAAGGATGAGAGAAAGCAAGCAAGGAAAGAAGGAAGGAAACAAGAAAGGAGGGAGAAGGAAGGGAGGGAAGGAGGAAGTGAGAAGAAGGGCAGGAAGGAAAGAGGAAAACCAAGTGGTAATGTGTCTGGCAGGCAGTTAGAGAAAACTCTGATTCAAATTTTTCACACAGGAATGAATGTATTCTGCCAGACTCCACCTTGACTGGCTTGGAGGGCCTGACTTTCCCCAGTCATCTGTGACAGCAGCCCTGCTTATCACGCAATTCAGGCTGCCAGTTCCAGACCACATTGCTTAGCAAAAGGTCAGCTCCTTGCTATTGGGTCTGCCTTTCCCTCCCCTCTAGGACAATCCCTAGCCTCATCTTCTGCCCAGTGGGGCCTTCTCTGAACTCACTTTCATGCATCCTAGATGGTCAATGCGTATAAACACCTCCAGGACTGAAGATATCTTTTTTTTTTTAAGACGGAGTCTCGCTCTGTTGCCCAGGCTGGAGTGCCAGGAGCATGGTGTGATCCCGGCTCACCGCAACCTCTACCTCCCAGGTTCAAGTGATCCTCCTGCCTCAGCCTCTCGAATAACTGGGACAACAGGCATGCGCCACCATGCCCGGTTAATTTTTTATATTTTTAGTAGAGATGGGGTTTTACCACATTGACCAGGCTGGTCTTGAACTCCTGACCTTGTGTTCTGCCCACCTCGGCCTCCCAAAGTGCTGGGATTACAGGCGTGAGGCACCACGCTGGGCCTGAAGATATGTTTTCTATTCTCACTTGTACACACTGGAACCTTCAAATTTGTCACCAAATCTCTTCTCAGAGCCAAAGTCAGTCCTTTGGGAAATGGGCTAAAGTTTTCATACAACCAGAATACCACCTTGTTGGCCCACCACTGCAGGGATTTGGCAGATGACATTCTCGTGCTCACAGAAATCTCAAGTGAAATAATCAGCGTGCCCTACATCAGCCTCAAAGAGTACTCAGCCCAGTATTTCACTTCTGATGGAAACAACGAATGTGGCCCAAGCTCCGCTGTACTGCTACCAGGCCCCGTGCGACCCCGGCCCGCTGAGCCCTCTGCCTCCTCTCCGCGACCCCTCCTTCCTGCTTCAACCCCCGCCTCTCTGTGAAGTGCTCACTCTCTGCTCTGTTCACTCGCCCTACACAGTCTGCATGTCTCAGCTGCATGGACCCAAGGCAGGTGTCACTGAGCACAGCACGAGGCTTGATTTCAGGAGGGACCTCAGAGTGGGACAGGGGCTGAGACTGAGCAGAGCAGAGCAGAAAGCAGACAGACAGCAGGGAACGGCCAGGGCGGCTTGGAAAGCAGTGGCTTCGTGTCCCCTCCCTTTCTCCCAACTGTCACAAGCCCTGGGCCCTGGGGAGATGCACAACTTTTACCTGACCCCGGAAAAGATTCCAACAGCCTCTACAGGGAGTCAACAGAAGGTGGTGTCGGTGACAACGCAGGTGAAGACAGAGCTCCTCGAAGTCTGCGACTTTCTCTAGAAGCCTCTGCTGCCCAGAAACAGCAGGGAGGGGCGTGGTGAGGGCAGCAGGAAGCTCGAGATAGCTCCCTCTAGAGCGGGCACTACTGAGCTGGATGCCATGGGGTGGCAATTTGGTGGCAGCTGGGGGAGAGAAGCCGTGCCTCTGTTTCCCTTTGTCTGCTGGTAACCCGAGTTCAACAAGACTTGTGAGAAAGAGCCAGTAAAACTGGGAAAAGGGGAGAGTGAAGATCAAACGGAGCACGTGTGAAAGAAAGGAGTGTGCGATTTTAACAAATGCCTGGTTCAAACAGGCCAGACGTGGCTACAGGAGCCCGGATGAGACAGCAGCAAGTGAGAGGTCACAGCTGACACTGTCCCTGCCTCCTGCTCCACTCCACGGGGGTTCAGCCTTGAAAAAGTCTCACTTCTTAGATACTTATCTAACATTCCAATAATTATATACAAACTGGGCCAAGAACCCAAAGAAGCCAAAGCTGGCTCAAGTCCCAAACTGGGCCTGAAAGCACATTTGACAATCTCAGCCAGGAAACTGTGCTGGCCCCTCTCCCAAGGCTGCTGACTGGCCACACCGCTGGGTCACACACAGCAGCAAGGACACGCACGGCTCTCCTTCTCGGTAACAGATTTTGATGATCAACTCGTTACAAAAAGCACTCCAGGGACTTCCTAGTCAGGATTTTTTTTTTGAGCCGGAGTCTCGCTCTGTCACCTGGCTGGAGTGCAGTGGTGCCATCACAGCTCACTGCCACCTTCGCTCCTGGTTCAAGCGATCCTTCTGCCTCAGCCTCCTGAGTAGCTGGGACCACAGGCACGTGCCACCACTCCCAGCTAATATTTTGTATTCTAGTAGAGATAGGGTTTCACCGTGTTGGCCAGGATGGTCTCTATCTTCTGACCTTGTGATCCACCGCCTCAGCCTCCCAAAGTGCCGGGATTACAGACATGAGCCACCGCGCCCGGCTGTTAGTAAGGCTTTTATCACAGCTACCCACATCCCATATTTGCATAAATCTGAGTGCCTTAAAAAAATGATTCTCAGAAATAATAACAGACTTGCAACAAGCCTAGTGTATTTCAGCCTTCTTTTCCATGCCAGAGTGCTTGAAGATGCTCAGATTCCAAACAGTAATAAAAGCATTCACCAAGACACGATTAGAAGTCATAGCATTAGCCAAGTTGAATAAACAATGAATATGGGGGCAAAATAAAAGCTCTCAGCTATGACTTCCTTTTCAGATCATAAATATCACAACTCTCCTCTTACATAAAGTTCATTCATTCTCTTTATTCTTTCCTTGGTCTGTGTGTATTGTTCTTTCTTGGTTTCTTTTTTAAAAACCTTAATTTGTTGTTGTTGGAGGTGGTGTATTTACTATGGCTAAAGTAAATCCAGCTCTTCAAACAGGAGGAAGAAATCAGAGACTACTTTGGCTAATTGAATGTAGGGTCAACTTATCACGGAGTACCTTCCTCCTCTTCCTGGGTCCTGTAGTGTTCAGCACTGCAGAAAAAGCTGTCACCTAAATACATGAACCGAAGCCCAGCTGTCCCCAGGGACTCCCACTTCTTGTTGTTCCAGCAGCTTGGAAAGCCTGACTTCTGTGGGAGTTACATGGAGTTGGTCAAGCTTGATGAGAAGAGGATGTGTTTGATTCAGAAGATGGTTTAGTTGTTTTGTGCCCACAGACATTTGGCTGAAATGATGATGATAGGTAGGTAGATGGATATTAATAACCACCATTTCCCCACCTCTAATTGAACACCTACTATACACCAAACACTGCTTCACATCCTTTACACTCAATTCACATTGCATCTTAACAGCAAATTGACCAGGAAGGTTTTACTTCCAGCGTACAGATGCAAATGAGGTTTTGAGAAATTAAAGGAAAGGTCGAAAGCCGCAGAGTGAAGGAGAATGCTCCCATTTACACCAGGTGTGTCTGACCTCAAAGTCCATGCGCCTAACACCACACTCCAGAACGTCAGACCCTCAAGAGAGCTTGGTACCAAGAGATGACTAAATGCTTCTGGAACCCGGAGATTTCATTGAGAGAGCACTTCTTCCCTCAGAGGATAAAAAGAGACTGCTGAGGTTTCCTCTCACTGTTGTTAAGTCCAAATCTCACCCCTCAGACAGGGACTCAGAAGCCAACTTCTGGTTCCCATTTCAGGAAGTACATGTAAAGTTTTGTGTCACTTGTCTCTGTCTAGAACAGTGTTTCTCAACCTTTTTCCATTATCATTCCTCTAGGAAGATTCACTGAATTAAAATTTAAATTTAAATTAAAGTTAATATGTCCTTAACAGGAGAAATTAAATATGAAGAAAGAAGGTTGAATTAGGTAGGTATGAACTTTGGAGGGCCATAAATTATTGTAATATCTAAGATTTCCTCACCCCCCCCCCCAGGGATCAATTTTTGCTCCCTTGGGGACAATCTTACTGCCATTGCAGATGCTTGATGCTATGGTCCAAATGTGCCCCTCCAAATTCATGCTGAAACTTAATCTCCAATGCAATCGTATTAAGAGGTGGGGCTTTTAGTAGGTGATTGAGTCTTGAGAGATCCTTCCTCATGAATTGGATTAAGGCCCTTATAAAAGAGGCTTCACACAGAGTTTGACCCTTATTTTCTTGCCCTTCCACATTCTTCCATGTGAGGACACAGAAAGATGTACCTCGCCGGGCACTGTATCTACTGGCGCCTTGATCTTGGACTTCCCAGCCTCCAGAGTTGAGAGTTTGAGAAGCACAGCACTAGATCATAGGCTTGAACGCTGAAGCTATTTTAGGATCGCAACAAAATCTTAGTCTCCACATGTTGCCTTTGAGCAAACAGGTGGACTCTTGTCTTCATCACGCTTAGGGAAGAAGGCCCGATGCAACTCAGCTTAACAAAAGAAGGAGCGAGGCGTGCAGGGCCCGCATAAGGAGCCCAGGCTAGGGAGGACGAGGCTCCATATCGAGCTGGGGTGAGGGAAGCGGCAGGGGAGGAAGGTGCCGAAACACCTTGGCGGAATTTCTAGTCCACCAACGGTTTGAAACACATGGCTTGAACTTGTCTTTCCTGCAAGTTAGGCCAGGACCTTGGGGGCCTCCTGGCTCGGAGGCCGGGGATATAGCGTCAGCCCCCAGCCCCTCTCCCTCTCTATCATGGCTCTGGGGCTGGAGCCGTTACTCACAGGGCTTGGAAAACCAATTCAGTCTTTTGGTTCTAAACCAAATGAGGAGATTCTCTTCCTCTGGGGCCATGTGATTCTCTTCATCGTCATGTCAGGCCCAGGGGTGAACAAAGACCAGAAAATCCCAACTTCCTAAACCACCTGCAGACACCGACGAACTAATTTAAACTCTTTCCTCCAGTGCTTATGTCTAACTCTGTCTTAGAGAGTTGACATGTGAAGCTACTGGAAATCTGAAATAAAAAGCATCCCCATTACCTAGAATGAGACTAATGGAGAGAGGCGACGTCAGACAGGTTTCCAAAGCCCTGACTTAGGCTGAGATGTGCTGGTGTTTCCTGTGCTCTTCGGCTCAAAGAGCATGGCCGACGCACATCTTTCTAGTTCCTCTTTTTGTACCTTCAGTGAAAACACATGATGGTATTTTCTGCCTTTGCTGTTTTTGTGTTTTTCATTTTCATTTTAAAAATGCGGTTTACTGGGCACAGGGATGAGGGAGCTTTGGGGGGTGCATTGTGACCAAAGCTCTGAGCGTGGAGCAAGGTGACTGTTTCCTGAAAATGCCCATGGCTGAGCCAGGGACACAGACGACCGTGCTGAGCCCACTGCTGTCCTGGGGGGAGGCACAGAACTACTGGGCAAAGAGCAAATCCTAGGGGTGGCGGGTTCTGGCGAAACTCCTGGCGTCTTGTACCCAGTGAAAAGGCTAGGTACACAGAACAGATTAATAATAATGCTTCCTGAGTTAACGGACAGCCTTATCTTGTGTGGTGCTGGATAGACAGACTTCCAGTCTTCCAGAGCGGCCTTTCTAATTAATGTATAGTGAGAAAAAAAGGAGTCAGTCACCAAGTGTCTGCCTTTTCTTCCACTGCCAATCAGCTGAGCAGATGCCTTCCACAGGTCAAGGCTGTGAGGCAACTAGAGGTGCATGTGGGCCAGAGAAAGAGAGAAGTAAGGTCTTACCCAACGTTCTGACCCCAAAGGGGCAGGACTTTCTCTCCCATGGCTGGTGTGAAACAGGAAGTGTCAACCCTTCAACAGAGACACCCTCGGGGCCACAGCAGGTGAGAAAGATGCCGCTTCCTCCAGGTGGAGGCGACCCAGCTGTCAGGGCTGGTGGCGAAGTGGGATCAGGGATGGACCTCAGACCCCGAGCGCAGCTCAGAGGCCACTACGGACACGGCTGCTTAACTTGACATGCTAGTGCTGCCAGCGTATCTCTATTTGTTGGTATATTCACATCTCTAGTGTGATTTTACACGCACAGACATCCTTACATATGCTCACATTTATGCTGGGTAGGGTGGGGACAGAATACAAAATTTAGAGTCCGATTTACTTTGCAAATAACTTTTCCCCCAGGGCCTGAGGTTGAAAATATGTAAACCGAAATTAAAATTCTAAGCCCCCTAACCAACTGGGTGGACCCTCCTCTTGGCCCAGGGGATTTCAGAGAAACCTGAAAAACTAGTTCAGGCCATGATGAGAGCGGAAATTGGACAGGACTCATTATGCCCATCTCCCATTTGGAGTGTAGACACCAATGACCAGCATTAACATTAAAATAGAGATCCTGAGACTGAGAGAACAGAGTCTTCGTGGCAATCGGATACCAAATTCCAACCAGACTCTAGTATAACATCACACGACACATAACAGGTTCTAAAGGAGATCAAAGTATTTTACTTTAAAATATATCTCTTAGACATATTTTGAAACGGCCCTAAAAAGCCATTTCTTATGGGGGAAGTTTACATGCTCTAGAGAATCCCCCTCCCTTTCTAGGTCCTTTCCTGATCCAGGAGAGATTTAACTGACACCTTTTAAGGTCCAATAAGAGACATCCACATCTGTTCTGAGACCTGCTGCCTGGAGGCTGCATCTACATAATAAGGACCTGGGCTTCAATAACCACCACTCCCCATACCTTAACTCAAGCTTATTACTCTTCAGGCACAGCTTAATTCTTTTAACAATGGCCAATCAGGACTTTTTTTCTTTTTTTTTTCTGAGGCAGAGTCTCACTCTATGGCCCAGGCTGGAGTGCAGTGGCACCACCTCAGCTCACTGCAACCTTCACCTCCTGGGTTCAAGCAATTCTCCTGACTCAGCCTCCCAAGTAGCTGGGATTACTGGTGCCCACTACCACGCCTGGCTAATTTTTGTATTTTTAGGGTAGAGGCAGCGTTTTGCCATGTTGGCCAGGCTGGTCTCAAACTCCTGACCTCAGGTCATTCACCCACCTTGGCCTCCCAAAGTGCTGGGATTACAGGCATAAGCCACTGCGCCCAGCCACTCAGGAAATTTTTTGAATCCACCTATGGCCTGGATGCCTCCCCTCCCGGCTTCAAGACCTCCCGCTTTCCTGGGCTGAACCAATGTACTCCCTATGTGTACTGATTTATGTCTTTGCCTATAACTTCTGTCTCCCTAAAATGTGTAAGATCAAGCTGTATCCCAGCCACCTTGGACACATATTTCCAGGACCTCTGGTGGCTGTGTCATGGGCCATGGACCTCAACCTTGACAAAATAAACCTCTAAATTGCTTAAGACCTGTCTCAGATACTTTTTGGTTTGGTTAAATCAGACCAAAGTTTTCAAAAAGATTGAGTAGAGTGCACTCATTTAAATTCCCTCTCCTCTAACAGTGTGAAAGTAGAAAGTAAGTTGCTATTTCCTTAATGGGGAGTGCCCATGTGAGTAGGCTCAGCAGGCCCGGTCCACAGGCACCTGCCTGGACATCCCGGAGGAAAGGCAACTGGTCTCTCCCTCCTGAAGGACTGCAGCTTTGCATTATCAGACACACCCACTGAGAAGGGAGTTGCCTGTGACCATGCCAGAGATGGGAAATTCCTAACCACCAAGGCCCTAGGTAATGTATCAGATGGACTTCTTTTATGTGGATTTGATGGAGAGGGAAATCTCAATAATGTTTTACAAACCCAAGCACAGCTCAGATAATGCCCCTGCCTAGTGGCTTCCTAGTGATGACCATCCAGGTCACTCATCTTTTCCCACTTTTCTCAAAGGCCCAGTGAGAAGTCTGTGAACTCCAGCACCCCACGCAGTGAAACTGGCTTCCAGCAAGCTCCCTCCCACCCAAGGTGCAGGCTCTGAGCCATCACCAGGCTTCTTGGGCATATGCCCTGTGCTCAGCACACATACCCGGCTGCTACCACCAGAGAACATGAGCAATGCTTTGGACGAACAATGAAGGGCTGTGTGGATGACCTCACTCTGGAACTCTCGCTTTGGTGCTCCTCTCTTCATCCTAATTACTATTGATTTTCTGAGAAATTGGCAAAGACAAGCAAAGCTATCGTGCTCAGTGAGTTTTTTGTTTTTTATTTTTTTCACTTTAATGAGAAGAACCCACATTTCTGTCAGATGACTGAGGGAAAAAAGGGATCAAAGGAACCTCACTGAGGGGCTAAATGTGATCTCTCAAGCAAAGCTAAATCTACCCCAGGAAATTCCAGCCTAAATGAGAAACTGGAACTGAAAACGCAACCTGGCTTAGAATTGGCTGCTTGGAAAACATTTGTCATCTGGACAAGCAGTGAGAAAAATTAAATGAGAAACCTATCAAAAAGCAGGAAAAATGAATATCTGATTTTCCTGATGTTTTACCTGTTCTAGTAGGCACTGATTGTCTCACTCTCTAGGCATATACTGCCTTCCTATGCTTGAGAAAAAGAATAATTCATATAATTAATGATGCTCAAAAGCCCTAGGAACCCTATAAAATAACAATATTAATAAGTTGGAACTGAAAAATAAGTAGCAATTGAGTAAAACCTAGTCTCTCTAAAGGATTTTTTATAACTGGAAGCCCCTGGTCCCAAACTGACCTAAAAAGACCATTTAATGCTAACAACAGAAAAACAGAATGTAAAAACACACTCACATAGAGCAGGGAGTTTGCAGAAAGAAAGTTTAAGAACACATCTCATCTGTACTACAAATATGATGGCGTTTGTTTTATGTCCCTCAACATTTGTCACAGAAACACTTTTCCACCTGGTAATGTTCATTGATTCCCCAAGACTAGACCCGTCTACTCTTCAGTCCGTAATTTGGATGGAGGGAAGGGATGGAAGAGAGCTCATGCATTCTTGTTTGTACTCCACTTTTTTGAGATCAACATTTTTTGGAAATTGTATTTGAGTTTCATTTGGTTATCATAATAGTCTCCTTTTCCAAGAGAAACTGCTAAGAAACAGTGAAATCTATACTTTGATGATGACAATGATAATAGCTACCATGTATTAGGTCCTACTTGCCCATGCACTCGCTAGGTATGTTAATCGTTAAAACAAGCCCATGAAGTAGGTTATATACTTCCTTCTCACTACTATGAGGAGGAAGCTGAGTTTTGGAGAGGTTACAATTTTTTTAAAAGGCCAGGATTCTAACCCGAGTCTGGCTGGTCCAGGCTTCAAAGCCTATGCTCTTAAACATTCATCCACACTGGCTACTCCATTTAAAAAGAAAGGATTTGAGCAGGACATGGTGGGTCATGCCTATAATCCCAGGACTTTGGGAGGCGAAGGTAGGTGGATCACTTGAGGCTACGAGTTCGAGATCAGCCTGACCAACGTGGTGAAACCCTGTCTCTACTAAAAATACAAAACTTAGCCAGGTGCAGTGTCACGTGACCATAATCCCAGCTATTCAGGAAGCTGAGGCAGAAGAATCGCTTCAGGAGGTGAAGGTTGCATGACAAGATGGCACCACTGCACTCCAGCCTTAGTGACGGAGTGAGACTCTGTCTCAAAATAAATGAATAAACAGGAAAGATTATTATTATTATTTTTTGAGATGTGATCTCACTCTGGAGTACAGTGGCCCCATCTTGGCTCACTGTAACCTCCGCCTCGGGGGCTCAAGCAATTCTAGTGCCTCCACCTCCTGGGTAGCTGAGACTACAGGTATGCACTACCATGCCCAGCTAATTTTTTGTATTTTAGTAGAGATGGGGTTTCACCATGTTGCCCAGGGTGGTCTTGAACTCCTGAGCTCAGGCAGTCTGCCTGCCTCGGCCTCTGAAAATGCTGGGATTATAGGTGTGAGCCACTGCACTCGGCCAATTCTATTCTAAAAATAGAATGCTCACCAAGTTGGCAGTAGGAAAAAGGAGGCAAAAAGGAATAAGAAAACCAGATAATTTTTTAAATGGTCAACTTAGGCTGAATGTGGCGGCTTCCACCTGTAATCTCAATGCTTTGCGAGGACAAGCAGGAAAGATCGCTTGAGCTCAGACCAGCCTGAACACAAAACAAGACCCCATTTCTACAAAAAATTTAAAAAATTAGCCAGGTGTGGTGGCACATCTTGTAGTTTCAGCTACCTGGGAAGCTGAGGCGGGAAGATTGCTTGAACCTAGGAGTTTGAGGCTGCAGTGAGCTATGATCATGTCACTGCTCTTAGCCTAGGACAACAGAAAGGGACCTGTCTCTAAAATAATAGTCATCATAATAAACAGTGAAGTCAAAGCTTGTTGTCTGTTAGACTACCTTCACAGCTCAAAGATGAGGCAGCGTTTAGCATATCCAAGCTTAGAGCTGGTGGAGATTTCTGGGACTGCTCAAAATCTAGTCAATCCAGCAGCATGCAAGGACCCGCAGTGCCTTGGGGAGACATAATTTTCAAAATGACAGCTTCACTGAATACCCGTATTTAAATCAGTAAGTGTCCATGAAACAGAATTACTTTCTTTAGAAAACAGGAAAATTGTCAATGAATACCCATTTACTTTCTCTTGCAAAAACTCACTGGGCTATTTCTTTGGGATGGATATTTCAAAACTCACTGGACTATCCCTTAACATGAATATTATCAAAACCCAAAAAATAATAAGCGTTTGTGAGGATGTGGAGACACTGGAAACCTTACACACTGTTGGCAGGAACGTAAAGGGATACAGCTGCTATTTGTGATGTCACTAGGATGTTATGCCATGTATACTCCCTTAGTATACATATAAGGCAGGGGTTTTATAGTTTTGGGGATTCTGGTGGGTTTTTGAGACAGGGTGTCACTCTGAGGCCCAGGATGGAGAGCAGTGGCAGGATCCCAGCTCACTGTAACCTCCACCTCCAGGACTTAAGCAATCCTCCCACCTCAGCCTCCTGAGTAACTGGGACCACAGGTGCTCACCGTACACCAAGGTAATTTTATTTATTTTTTTGTAGAGATGAGGTCTCACTATGATGCCCAGGCTGGACTCGAACTCCCGGGTTCAAGTGATCCTCCTGCCTCAGCCTCCCAAAGTGTTGGGATGACAGGTGTGAGCCACTGTGCCCGGCCACGGCCACTCTTAGTTATATTAAAAGACTGAAGGTCAAGGTATCTCCATTGAGAACTGACATTCCCCCCTTCCAGCCAACCACACACAGTCCTGCCTGTACACCAGGAGCCCCACCCAGTTACAAGTCCACTAAACAGTCCTTGCCTGCAGAGTTTACTCTCCAATGGGGGAAGACAGAAAATAATAATTCAGCAAATGAATATACACCATGTCAGATAGCTAAGAAGAAGAACATACATAGCAGGCAGCTGTGCTATGTTTCAACTAAGACAAAATACCTTAAAGAACTTGACGTGTGTTATTCTGAAAAGAATTCCTGTACAAGGCCAGTGCCTGAGCTCTGAAAACAATCCCTGACTTATTTGTCCTGTAGCAAACTTAAAGGAAATCTGAACAAGATCTAATACGTCCCAAATATACCTGAAACAGATTTGCTATCATCTTTATTTATATTTCAACCCCTTTGAAGTACGTTTTCAAAATACCGTGTGTTTACGAGGGAAGCCTGTGATGTCTGCCCTCTGTGGCTGCGCCTGCATTTTCCTTTTCCTAAGGATGTGGGGCAGGAGCCGGCAGGCGGGGCTGCAAGGGCTCAAGCTGAGCGAGAAGCAAGGTCAAGCATTTTGCTCACCAGGTAGGACTTGTCCATGCCCAGTGATTTGGACAAACAAGTCCTGGGCTTCATCCAGCTAGAGCAGTAAGAGGAGTACAGATCCCTCTCAGCACCGCAGCTTTCTAGTGGGAAAAGGCAGCATTCCCCTGCAAGATGTGTGACCTAGAAAAACGATCGCTCGCTCGGTTCAGCAACTTCTTGATGGCAGCGTTTCCTGACTATCCAAGCCCACAGGACCCCCGAGGCTTGTTCAGGGTCCTACCCCGTAATGACTGCTAGCAGGGAGAGGGACTAGCTAGACACCTGCAGATTTTAAACAAGAATCCAAGGTGAGTTTAATGATAAGTGTATGAAACCTGGAAATACAGATTTCTAAACAAGGCAATAAAAAATGTATGAAAAGGAATAACTTCTGAAAGCAAATCTACATCAGCACGGACACACACTGCAGGCAAATGGCCGTTATGAGGACTTCCACCTGCATTTGGAGGGAGGCCAGGAGGAACTGGAGGGCTGAGAGTGAGGGAGTTGTCTGACTTATGCCTCAAAGCATTGCTCTGACTGCTGCATGACCACTGGGCTAGGGGGAGCCACAGCTGAGCACAAGAGTAGACAGGCAGCACCTAGATCGCTCATTTGTTTTTGTTTTTTTTTTTTGGAGTCTCACTATCACCGAGGCAGAGTGCAGTGGCACAATCTCAGCTCACTGCAACCTCCACTTCCCAGGTTCAAGCGATTCTTCTGTCTCATCCTCCTGAGTAGCTGGGACTACAGGCATGCACCATCATGCTCAGCTGATTTTTTTTGTATTATTAGTAGAGATGGGGTTTCACCATATTGGCCGGGCTGGTCTTGAACTCCTGAGCTCCTGATCCACCCACCTCAGCCTCCCAAAGTGCTGGGATTACAGAGAGCCACCGTGCCTGGCTAGATCGCTCATTTTGAGTGGGTATTCGAGTGGGGTCAGAGTGACCATGTGGAGGAGTTAGGAAGGCGCATCTACTTTGAAGGTAGAACCCCAGACTTGCTGAGGAATTGGACACGCAGTGTAAGAGGAAGAGAGTCAGAATGACTTTGAGTGTTGGGACCTGACAATTCCAAGGACAGAGCTGCCATCAACAAAAGGGAGAAGATGGCAGCTGGCACAGGTTTTGGAAAGGGGGGCAGTAGACACTGAATTGGGGTGGGTTGAGCTTGACGTGCCCACCGCACATCTTCGGGCAGTTGCTGAGCCAGCAGGGGCTCGCAGGAGCACTGTGGGCCGGAGTGTAGACAGCTGTGCCGGATTAATTAGTGTCCCCCCAAAACTCACGACTACCCTGAACCGCAGAATGTGGCCTTATTTGGAGATAGGGATTAAATCCAGATTTAATCAGGAATCTTGAAGTGAAATCCCACCCTGCATTTAGGGTGGACCCTAAATCCAACCACTGGTATCTTCATGAGAGAATGGCAGAGGGAGGTCTGAGACAGAGACACAGAGAAGGCCACCAGAAGACAGGCGGGGACAGGAGAGTGCTGCCAACAAGACATTGATGCAAGGCCGGGAGCGCGGGAGCTGGAAGAGGCGTGGAAGGCTTCTTCCCGAGAACCCAGGAGCACAGGCCTGCCTAGCCTTCATTCCACACCCCTGGCCTTCAGGACTGCAGGAAAATTCATTTCTGTTGTTTGAAAGTCCCCTGGCAGCCCCAGGAAATGAATACAGTGCTTTCAGTGGAATCACTTCGATCTAGTGCGGAGAAAGAAGAGGTTGAACAACCGAGCTCTGGGACACTGCGAGGGTTATCGACTGGGCAGATGGGGAGCTGCTGCCGGGGAGGTGAAAGCAGAGAGCAGCGTCCCAGAAGCCAGTGGAGGGAACCCGCAGCAGCACACCCTGCTGGCAGGCACCCAGGAAGTCGCCGAGAGACGGGTGCCTTTTGGATGTCGCATCCCGAGGGTCACTGCTGGGGTTGGGTGGGGGAGAACTGGGGAAACTGAGCACAGTCCTGCAAGCACTTCTGCTGTCGGGGGGAGGCACCGGAGAGGGAGGTGGGGAACAGAAGGCTTCAGTCTGATTCCCATGGAAGGGGCGGAACAGCAAGACAGCACAGGACGGGGTGCACGTGGGAGCGCCTGGCCGGTGGCTTCTCAGGTCTCAGGGAAGAAGACAGCAGGGAACCCACTGGGAGACAGGCCAGCAGAGGGGGGTTTGGGGAGGAAAGGGACGGTGGGACACTGTTTCCAGCTGGCAGGGACAGGGGGTGGGCTGGGCACACGTCGGGGTTTGGGAGGCTCCTCGGCCTGGTTCTCTTGAACTGGAAATGCAGAAAGCTGCTGGGTGCCTCAGTGCAGGTCACAGTCCATGGTGTGGACATCGGGGCAAGACAGGTGAAGGGTCGGACTTCCATAGGGCTGGGGTTTTACCGGGTGCATATGACATGCGGGAGGGGCGATGAGTGCCTGCAGGCTAGGGGAGGACAGAAGCAGGAGTGGGGTAGGGACAGGCAGGTTCCAGGGAGGGAAGTGCCGGCCAGAGGCGGCGGCTGTAGGGGCCGGAGCACTGGAGGGTGAGTGGCCAGAAGGGAGACCAAATGGAGCAGAGGGCAGTGGGAACGGTCAGCCTGCGGAGTGGCTAGAGGGGAGAGGACAGAGACTTGGAGGGTGGAAGTCGAGAAACAGAGAACGGAGTGGGGATGGCTACAAACCACAGAATGACGACGTGGCTGTGCTGGGAACAGCGAGCCAGCGGGGGCCGAGGAGGAGTGTTCGGGGATCCGAGGACCACCGCGGGGAGGCGGGCCTGCCTGGCACAGTCTGATGGCGTGGACTCTAAAGCTGGGGTCCCGGGCTGGGGAGGTAGAAGTTCTGGAAATGGTGAAGAAGATCAAGCCGTGCAGCTCCTTGCAATGCATCAAAAACACCTCAGCTGAACACATCATGACTCCCACTGACCACAGTACTAGCTGAGCATACCTAATCTAAAAGTCCAAAATCCAAACTGCTCCAAAATTCAAACCTTTTTGAAATGCTTAATAAGTATAATGCAAATATTCCAAAATCTGGGAATTAAAAAAAGAAATGGGAAGCACTTCTGGACCTAAGCGTTTTGCATAAGAGATACTCAACCTGAAGTATAAATATAATCTTAACAATCATGCGAGTGGTTGGCTCTGTCCCATGGAACACTGCCAGGGAGTCAGGTCACAGACGCTGCAGGCGCTGGGAGGAGAACGAGCAAGAGCTGGAAATCCTGCCTGGTGACGAACCCGCCGGCCCACCCCCGGGAACTCAGCATCAGCCTCTGCTCAGGGGCCGGGAGAGGCCATGAGAGGCCCTGCCTGACACGAGCGGAGGACAAACCGTTCAGGTGTGGGGTTTTTCCCTCCAAATTAAGCAGAACGCATCTGCCACTGGCCTCAACGTCAAACGCTTCATTTATAACTTTTCATTCCTCCTGGTGTTCTTTACACCACGAGGAATGCAAAACAAGGCGGCTTTGTTTTTCCCACAGGCCCAGATACTTATATTCTACTTCCTTCTTCTTTTCTCACTTTTATTTCAACCAGTGAGGTAGGCTTTGTGCAGGAAATTAAACCTTAGAGGAATGGGAAGAAGAAAATACTTTACGGTTAAATATCCCTGAATAATGACTCAGAAAACCTTTTTTAAAATATGCGTTCTGGCCAGGCACAGTGGCTCACATCTGTAATCTCAGCACTTTGGGAGGCCGAGGCGGGAGGACTGCTTGAACCCAGGAGTTCAAGACCAGCCTCAAAAACATATGAGACCCTATCTCTATATTAAAAAAAAATTTTTAAACACACAAAAAATATTTTCTTCTAGTTACTCATTCAGAGCTGTATGAAGCAGAGAATAAAGAATTTATTGTTTGAAACTGAACATAGTCAATCCCCACTTTAAGTGGCCAATATAGTCATCCAGCAAGCATTTTTGAGCACTTGCTGTATACAAAGCACTGCTAAGTGCTAGGGATAAAAAGTAAATAAGAACTTATCAAAAAATTCAAATTGCAGTACATGCTACGGAAGAAACGGGTGGGGACCAAGACAGAGGAGGATGGCGTGCGCAGAGGGCTGGGATGGAAATGCTTTAGAAGGAAGGTCAGGGAAGGTGTCTGTTGATAGGTGTGGCCTGGCTTAGAACAAAGGGTGGGAGCTTCCAGGAAGTGGACCCTGGGAGGCACTGGATAGGAAAGAGCACGGTGGGCTCAGTGCTGAGGAATCAGTCACATGCACAGGGGCTGGGAGTCTCTGCGGGTGTGGTGGGAACCCACTGAACGGAGCTGAGCAGACGTGCAAAACTATCCAGTCTGTAAGATTCAGAGACTGAGAACAGCACGGGGGTAGCCAGGGGCTAGCAGGGGCTGCGGGGAGCTGGCACCGAGTGGGCGCAGAGTTTCTGTCTGGGACGATGAAAGAGTTCTGCAGATGGATGTTGGTGATTGTTTCACAACAATGTGAATGTTCTTACTGCCAATAACTTCTTCGACACAGTTAAAATGGTGTAATTTGTGTTTATTTTACCACCACAGTTTTAAAAAGGCAAAAAAATTAAAACCATCCAGTTGTCCCTGCCTACTCTGTGGAACTTGGAAAGACGGTGGCCAGAGACAGGAGGGAGGCCCATTAAAAGCAGGGCTGCCCAGGAAGACACATGGGCACCCTTCTGCTAAAAGCTATTGTTTATCCAAAATCCAAATTTGCCTGTGTACCTCGAATTTCTTCTGTTTGCCAAACTGGACAACACCAGTTAAGAAGCAACTCTGGGGCACAGTCGTGTATGCCTGTAATCCCAGCTACTTGGGAGGCAGGAGAACTGCTTGAGCCCAGGAGCTCTGGGCTGCAGTGAGCCACACTAAGTTCGGAATCAATATGGCGATTCCTGGGAGCTGAGGATCTCTAGGTTGGTTAAGGGGTGAACCGGCCCAGGTCGGTTAGGAGTAGTGCTTAGGAGTAGTGGGATCGTGCCTGTGGATAGCCACTGCACGCCATCCTGGACAACATAGCGAGATCCCATCTCAAAAAAGAAAAAAAAAAATGCTGCAACTGCAACGGTGCAGATGAGAGACAACGGTGACCTGGAGGAGGGAGACCTATTTTGGAAGAAGAAATGAGAGGATTTGCTTAGGAGTGGAAGGGCTGGGCAGTGAGTGACCACTGACTGAGACAGCGTGGCTCAGGGGGACCCTGTGTGGCCGCCTCCCAGGGACTGGGGCCTGCCTAGGTGGAATGCTGCCTGTGCACGGGCTCTGAGGGTGGCCGCTGGGGCAGGGCCTCTGGAGGGCCGTCAGCTGCAGGCCTCCTCTCCAGGGTCTTCCGCACTGGGGCAGGCGGCCCTCTGGCAGCCCCGAGCCACTGTGGCAGCCTCTGAGCCTTGGGCAGGGTGTCAGGCTGCTGCTGAGGCACAGAGGAGCTGCCTGTAACCCAGCAGTTTGGGAGGCCGAGGCGGGTGGGCCACGATGTCAGGAGATCGAGACCCTCCTGGCCAACATCATGAAACCCCGTCTTTAAAAAAGAAAAAGAAAAAAAGAAACCATACCAAACAGCCTAGACACACCATTTCCTGGGGTGTCACTGAATCAGGGTGAGCTCTGCAGAGCTGTGCTGGGTGGAGGCCCAAGATCCGAACCTCAGCGAAACCTGGGGAAACGCATTCCGGGCGCCAAACTGACCTCGGAACACACATTCAAACCAAACCTGTCTCAGCTGGGGGCAGGGACGACTTTTGGTGACTCAGTTTTAAAACGCTTCTCTTTGTGTTTCACAAAGCCCCAGGACCTGCACTGCTGCAGACACACATGCTTCCAGCACACGCTCCCAGAGTGGGTGAAGAGCGCTGTGTCTCTACAGAAGTCTACAAAACCATATTTTTAAAAAGACCAATAATTTAAGTCCCTCTCTCAGTAATTTTATTTCCTTTTATTCCATCAAAGAAGAAAATCAATATGAACTCACTTTTAAAAATAAAAACGAGACCGGGCGCAGTGGCTCACGCCTGTAATCCCAGCACTTTGGGAGGCCGAGGCAGGCAGATCACCTGAAGTCGGAAGGTCAAGACCAGCCTGACCGACGTGGAGAAACCCCATCTCTCCTAGAAATACAAAACTAGCTGGGCGTGGTGCTGCTTGCCTGTAACCCCAGCTGCTCAGGCTGCTGAGGCAGGAGAACCGCTCGGACCGGGCAGGTGGAGGTGGTGAGCCGAGGTCGCACCATGGCACTCCAGCCTGGGCAACGAGAGCTGAACTCCACTTCACAAAATACTGAGCGCGGGGTTTCATTCAGTGCAAAGAGAAATGGTTTTCTCAAGAGTGTGCGTGGCGAGCGGTCAGGGAGGCAGGGAGAAAAGCGGCCGCAGAGGAGAAAGCAAAAGAGGACGAGGAATCAGCCCGGGCTAGGGAGGAGGCTGTGCAGGCGGAGAACAGGGTTCGAGGAATCAGGAAGATGGAGAGAGGCCGAGGCCTTGGCCTTCACCCAAAGCATGCCACCGAGAAGGGTCCAGCCAGGTTCCCAAAGGCTTCCCCGTCGCAAAGTCCAGTGACAGTTTCCCTGTTCTCTGACCGCGCGTCAGAACTCAGTGTCGCCTGCGCTGCAAGCCCACCTCCCCCTCACAGGCCTGCCTGGGGCTGTCCCCTGCCTCTTCCCACACTCTCTACGGGACCTCATCCAACCTCTGTTTACATGACCATCGGCAGCGCCAGCCTCCCTGAAGCCGCTAGCCCCAGACCTCTCTGCTAAAACGCCTGTCCATGCTGTCCATCTCTGGCTGATGTTTCAGGGCACCTCAAACCAGGCCAGCCGAACTAATTTCATCAGCCACCTCAGGCCCACGCCCGCGGTGCCAGTCCTCAGCTGCCCCAGGCGCATTCCTTCTCTATTTCTATGTGCCTGTGATGGGGAGCACTGACCATGCTCAGGCCCATCCTCCCTCCCTCATCCCTGGACTCTAGCTTTCATCCCTTCTAGTCATTTTGGTCTATGGTGGCCAGGGCGATTTTTAAAGCACAGGTCTCATCCTATCACATTCCTGCTGAAATGCTCAGCTGATCCCCATGATCCCCAGGCAACCCACATCAGTTTCATAACGCAGACCTCACACCTGCTTCAAGGGCAGCATCAGGAAGCCACTTGGTTGAGAGGTTTAATTATCTCCAACCTTGGGCTCAACTCCTGAAGGTGCTTTTTGGTTTTAGTGAGCGGTGGGCAGAAGGCCTGAGAATCTAGCTCTGAACTGAAAAAGCCTAGAGTAAGTACTGTGCGCTTCAGGGTGTACCCTTTAGAGACGAGCTCTGTTTGCGTTTGTTTTGTTTATTAGAGGCAGGGTCTTGCTCCGTCACCTAGGCTGGAGTGCAATGAGTGTGATCATAGCTCACTTGCGCCTCAACTTCCCAGGTTCAAGCAATCCTGTCCTTCCAGCCTCCCGAATAGCTGGGATTACAGGCGGGACCATCACGCCTAGCTAATTTTAATTTTTCTGTAGAGATGGGAGTCTCACTGTGTTGCCCAGGCTGGTCTCAAACTCCTGGCCACTTCAGCCTCCCAAAGTGCTGGGATTACCAGCATGAGCCACTGTGCCGGGCAGACATGAGCTCTGGGCTAGAACGCAAACTCTCCCATTCCTTTTCCATCCCACCCTTCCTGGTCTCAGTTAAAAAACAAAACAAAACAAAACAAAACAAAAACAAAAACAGTAATAAAACAAAATCCTAGGAGCATGAAAAGCTGAGAACCCTGTGATTGTCCAATAGTCAAAACAGACCAGTTTCTAGAAAGAACACCTTGGTGTGCTGGAGAGGAACAGAGAGAACATGAACACATACTACAGTAAATACAAAAAGCAGCCACTAATGACTAAAAGGGGAAAACTGTAAGTCCTGTTGAATCTATTTGCTGAGTATAAGCATTTTTATTTTTTGCAAATACATTTTTAAACCAGAGTTATCTACAAAACAGTTTACTTCTCCACAACTGAGTGAATGTGTCTAGTTCCCTGGCCCCCCATTTTTTTTTTTTTTTCTGAGACAGAGTCTCACTCTTGTCACCCAGGCTGGAGTGTCGTGGCGTGATCTTGGCTCACTGCAGCCTCTGCCCCCCAGGTTCAAGTGATTCTCCTGCCTCAGCCTCCCAGGTAGCTGAGATTACAGGTGTCCACCACCCTGCCTGGCTAATTTTTGTATTTTTAGTAGAGATGGGGTTTCACCATGTTGGCCAGGCTGGTCTCCAACTCCTGATCTCAGGTGATACGCCCACCTCGGTCTCCCAACGTGCTGGGATTACAGGCGTGAGCCACTGTGCCCAGCCTAGTTTCCTGAATGTCCATGTCTCTGAGTGCCCCGCAAGCTGTTCTCTCCATACACCCCCATTTGCACACCCGTGTGCTCCTTTTCTGTGCTCTTATGCACCAGGTTCCCACAACTGCAGATGCATCCCTGCATGCAACCCCTTCCCCAGCTAGCAGGGCCAGTTCTGGCTCTCAGGGTCACCTCTTCCAGGAAGCCCACCTTCCGCCTGCTAGCCCACCCTACTGTGATCCAACCTCCTCCATGTACTCTGAAAGCAGCATGCGGTGCTGGCCCTGGCAGCCATTGCCAGATCCCAGGGCTGTACCCTGTCTTTGCCTGTAACTTACCTGCCCCCTACTCCGCGCCATATGCCCTTTGCTCACCCCTTTCCACATAGTGCCTGGCTGTGCTCGGGATGTGTGTGTGGGTGAAAGGGAAGGGGACACACCAAGAGGGAGAGGGGGGCACAGGGAGAGCAGGCCCAGTGCTGGAGACAAAGGTCAGCTGGAAATTCACCCTTCACTACTCCCTTCAAAATGCTTTCTTTTCTTTTCTTCTTTCTTTCTTTTTTTTTTTTTGAGATGGAGTCTCAGTCTGTCCCCGAGGCTGGAGTGCACTGGTGCGATCTCAGGCCAGGACAACCTCCGCCTCTAGGATTCGAGCAGTTCTCCTACCTCGGCCTTCAGAGTAGCTGGGATTACAGGCACGCGCCACCACGCCCGGCTAATTTCAAACTGCTTTCATCTCCACTTTTCAATTGTGGCCACCTGGGGATAGACTCTGCCTACTCCTAAACCACGTCAATCCAATCCTAGCCTTGCAGGCTTCCACGATGAGTACCCAAAGGGAACATTATTTTGTGACTTATGGTAGCACTCACCAGAAATTGCCACCCCTGATCAAAGTAACATTCAGATAAGAGACACAGCTTGCCTGCCGGCCAAAAGCAACACCACCTCTGCCATACACTTACCCAAAGCTTCTCTTGGGCACTAGAAAGCTTCTAATCACATTTAGAGCAAAAATAAATTCTCCCTTACTTGTGATTTTAACAGCCAGTCATGATTCCTCTTGCTTAAATATGCATAACAGTCCCACCCCCACCTTACCAAAAAGAAAAGTTACTGTTTTACACTATTTTTAAATGACAGTTTCCTATTCCTTTGGCTTTTTCAGAAGGACACTGCATATGATCCTGTTTTGCAATTCTGACAGTAACTCTTGTTTCATTTATCCATTTTCTAAGTGTTCATGGTCAAAGTTTAAACTGAAAACATAACCCTCGTGATTCAAAAAAGATAAACAGAGCACTTAGGTGCCCAACATGTGGGTACTGCATCAAAGTGATATATTTGTGCTCCTTTATTTCTAACAATGTTAAAAGCTTATATCAATGTCATCTGCATAGTCTCAGAATTATTAGTGGTATCTTTTGGGTGATGATTCACATAGTCTAAATAGAAGGAGATGGCCCTAGACATGGAATGTGAGAGCCGAGGCTGTGGGAAACCTAACCCGTGCCTCTCACCACACAGATGAGGACACTGGGGCCCACAGAGTGATTTTCCCCACGCAGAAGCAGGTTTTCTGGCTCTTCGCTCAGTGATTTCTCCATCATTAACATCATCTAGGGTCCATTTGCAAAATCACAGCAACGTTTCTCAAATTCGGCAGAACGAGCTAACCACCTGCTGTGTTGACATTTGTATACCGAGAAAGCCAAGGTTTCCAAGCATCAGCTCCAAGCGATGCCCACTCAGGGACCATCACATTCTGACCACATGTGGCCCCTATATGCAGAGCGACGCCTGGCTCAGATTCCTCTACGAAATTCATGAATGCCTTCTTCAGTGCTGGCTTGCTTTCTCTCTCTGAGGAGGCTCTTGTGCATAAAAGAGTGATTGGAAATGCGTAGGCCTCATTAAGAGTCATGTATGAGAATCTCCACGTGGAGAGGAGATTACATGTGGAGTGGGGAGCAGATCTGACCTCCTGGTTAAAGCACAAACCACGTCAGTCACCTGTGGCTTCCATTTGCCACCACGTCTGACTCGACGTCTCAATGCAACTCTTCCACCAGTGTCAGTGAACTAAATATGACGACACTATCAATCAAAGGTTATTACTAATAATGACTTTGAAGATAAAGCAGTTGATTCACTGGGCTAATAGCCTTAAGGTGGAATATGAACTTACATTCCTGACAAAGAGACAGGAGAAGGAGACCCACTTTGGATGATATTAGCAAATGTTCTAAAAACTTCCCGAGAACTTCCCCCTCTAGACCCTTCAAGCCTGATTTATCAACAGACTGGTGAGTTTCAACCAAGAGATATTACAAGGTATTCCCAATCTATACACTGTTTTCTCACTCAGTAGCTACCGCTATGAGGGTGTGCTCAGAAAGCTCTGCTGTTAAAAGCCCCTCCTACTCGAAAAGATCGAGAACTTCATAGATAGACCAGTTTTCCTACCTTCCTCATTTTTTCAATTTCCACCCTAAAATGTGGCTTTAAATTTAATACTGGGGGCAAAATATACCTTGAGCATAACCTCCGTCTTGGCAATAAACACTTTTAAGGGGAAAAAAGCTAAAGAAAGCATTAATTCTGAAGTTCAAAATCCGTAACGGGGGAAAATGCATGTCACAGTAGTGTTGGGTGCACAATGACTGTAGCAGCAACTGTAACCATGGGACAACAGCAGGCTGCAGAGGAAAGAATCTGTTATCTCGAGTCAGAAGTCCCTGGATCAAGTCCCAGCAATTCCGCCTACTAGCTCGGTAACCTTCGACAAGTCCAAGTTTATCTCTTGACCTGTAAGAGGTACTAAAGAAGAAAAACCATGATCTCAAGGCTGTTGGGTTCAAATTAGATAATAAAGGTGGAAGTGCTTTATCAACTAGAAGCAGCTAAAATAAATGTGACCTGTTGCTATGATAATAACAACAACTCTGAGTTTGCAATTGTTTTGTTTTGTTGTACAGGCTGGTCCTGAACTTCTGGCCTCAAGCAATATTTCCATTTCAGCCTCCCAAGTAGCTGAGACCATAGGTACATGCTGCTTTGCTTGGCTTGATTGTGCAGTTTTTCCTGACATTTAACTCACAATCATTTCATTTTTAGTAATTTTTGCACTTCAGAGATACTGCCACCAAAGAGTAATACATGCTTTAATTCACTTGGTCTGCATTACAAGATGATTTATTTGTTCTCCAAACTGCCACTGTATATTTTTCACTTCTTTTTCCTCTCAGTTTGACAGGTCTCTGATTCCATCTCGGCTTCTGATGAAGGCAATCCCCACTGTTAACCCCTTTTCTTTCTAAGCTCATTTTCCTTCTCTGACATGGGGCGTAAAAGGTGGAAGGGAATTATGCAAAGCCTCTCTGCTCTGAAAGTATCAAACTTCCTTTGCAAAGAGGTATTTTCCTATTTCAACACAAAAAGCACTAAATTACTTAATTTGAAGAGAAAAGCAATGGGTAAAGCTTCTCTATGCAGGATTTCTTGGTCTGCATTGAACGGGCTGTGGATGGTTGGAGAGTGTGGATGACACTTGGGTTCAGACAAGTCTTTCAGAACTCATCCTGGGACAGGAAGTGATGAAATCAGCTCTCACATGAACTGTGAGGCTGTCATGTGCACCCAGCCACTTCCTGTCTCAATGGGCAACAGGAGAATGCAGAGGGGAGAATAGGGCATGGGGAAGTGGGTCCTGGGGAGAGGAAAGAAGAGGCCAGATACAGATGGTGGGAAAAGTCCCAACTCTGCCCCTCACAGTTTCCCTTATTCTTCTAGGGATGACCCATCTCCCAATGACCAATCTCTCGTTGTGAACATCTGCTGAATTAAACACCCTCTGTGAACACTCAATTTCCCAACTCTGACGCTATTGATAAGGGTTACAGAAGACAGCAAACCTCATCACTATCACACAGCCTACTAACTGTTTAGAGCTCACCCAGCAAATGGACTTCTATAATTCCTCTTCTGCTTTGTCCCTAAATTTCCACTCTAAATAGTAAAGTCGGGGGAAGGCATAGAAAAGCTTGGATTATCAAAGTATCTGGGCACCAGGTATCTCTGTCACTCTGGGCCAGCTTTAATAATATTTACTACTGTCATGCTATTCACTATGGAAAACTGAGAGTTAATTAGTGGCACATGAAAGAAAAGGAAAGGTAAGATAATGCAGAGATGGCCTTCTCCGCACAGACAGATCATTTCAGAGAGGTGCATGAAGGAGGAGAGGAGCACTGAGTAGCAGTGGTCATCGGTGAGGGCATTCCAGGGGGACCAGGGAGCGGGCGCAGGGAACAGAAACAGGAAGTGGAAGGTATGCCACTTCGGGCTGAAGCCGAGGCGTACAAGCCCTACTACTTGTTGCCAAGGATAAGGCCCCCTTCTCAAACCATCTGTATTATAATAAGAAAACCACAAGTGCATGAAGCAGATAATGATTAAGGAGGGAACCGGTGGTCTCATCAGCTCCACCTTTAGGGAAGGGCTAGGAAAGAGTCTGAGTGAGGTTTGCACCTGGAGCAAAGATGAATTCCAAAGGAGCCAGTGCTTAGTTGTAAAGAAAATGAATTTTGTGCTGAACGAACATGCTAAGGGTCCGGCCAGCTGCTGCTGACCCGTGACTCTCTCAGTAACGCTGAGCAGTCCATGCACTTGAGCCAGATGTCCAACAGTTTCTACCAAGGGGCCCCTGCTAGGAAAGAGACCTTGGCCCTGTGAACGTGAGCTCACGCGGCACGGGCTGGATTTGGTAAACTGGCTTGGATGGAGGCCAGTGGTGCTGGCCTTGACTGCCCCCAGCCCCTCCTGTCACTGAGGGGGCTCAGCCCCATCAGGATTGACAGGAGAGTCAACTGAAGCCCCCTGGAATCCATGGCACAACAATCACCATCCACGTCAGGCTCTGTGGTCACCTTCCTCATAAGCTACGAAGGTCTAGAAAGTAACTTCTCCCCCTATTCATTTCTAGGTTAGAAAAATTACTCTCCGAGGTAATGGTCTATGCTGAGTCATTAATTCACTAAATTAATGACTCAGCATAGAGGCCTTGACTTGGACCTTAAAAGCTTTGATTATGTCAAGATAATGTCTTACAAGATAAGCCATGCGAAACCCAATACAAAATACCCCTGTGACAAAATGAAGTCATTTTCTGGGTACGGTACCCACCCCAATGTGTGTAATTTCTACCCTAAAGAACGGTGGGCACAGATCAGACCCCCCAGCAGATGGACTGGCTGTGACCACTCAGGCCCTGCAGGCCACATGTCCCGATGTTCCATGGCCCCGTCCAAGTCACAAAGCTTTGCTACACTCCTCAAGTCTCTTGGCCCATGGGGACACCCAAGTCACCATCTGAGTAGAGGGCCTCATTGATCCATGTAAGTATAACCCAAGTGTATCAGACTCCTGCTTTCTGCATTTCCTCATCTGTTTCCTACACGGGATCTAGGGCTGCACCCAGCCAGCCTCTTACTGCAGGGTGGTGGTTTTCAAACATAGTTCTGGGAACCTCGGAACGCCATGGAGCCTCCCAGGGGCCGGCGCCGACTTTGAGGACAGGGTTAAAAAGGTAACGCTGCTGGGTCCTTTCCTCGCCCCTCTGTTCCTCCACAGCAATTATGCTTCTTTCTTATTAGATGCTGGCATTCCAGGGGACACTTGCATTTCCAACTCAGATAAGGAACTTGCTTGCCGAGTCCCAGCGGCGGAAAGGGCGCCTGAGCAGTGGGACTCACTCATCACACACCTTTACGGGAAGGATGGGCACTGCCCTCCCTTGGGTTTTCCCAGCTCCCACCAGAGGCTCTGAGGTGCTTGTGTCCACGCCTAGCATGTGACACAACATCTGTGTTTGGTGTGACCCTAAACAATATCTCCTTAAAGTAGGCATCACCATTCCTGTTTTACAGGCGAATAAAGAAATCCAAATAGGCAAAGGACTTCCCAGGAGGCAGTACGGCCGTCGAGTGGCAGAACCAGGACACAAACTCGTCTCCAGATGCTGAATGCCAGCTTAGCCCACGATGCTCTGTGACAGAGCCCGTGTCCAGCCCTACCTGTGTGAGGTCCTTCACCTCTGTACTCAAGCGTTCCTTGGATCTCCCCTTCCCAAGAAGGCTGTAGCAATTTCCTAACTAAAAGAAGGCCTGAGAAAAGAAGTGGGAGCAAAAAAGAAAGACCATACGGGCCAGCCTTCCCTAGGACTTCTATAAATCTCCTTTGCTTCAAACACTGGGCTTCATGGAACCACTCATTACCAGTACTGAGAAACAAGCAGGCAAACTACTGAACATGACGAACGGACACAGTGAAACTAGTAAAAGTCAGCAGCTGGCATCATTCAAGTGTGCATTTCCTTAATATGTCGGGCACATTGTAGGGCTTTTGGATAACTGCCTGTGCTCTTAAATACACTTCAGGAAACACGATTCCAAAGTAAATAAACAGTCAACTCCTAGGCTAGTACTAAAAATAGTACAAATGAGTATTTCACAGAATCCTGACGGCACATCCAACAGGAAGGACTGAGAAGGGGAAGAGGAGGAGAGAGACATAGCTCCTCTGTTTTCAAGAATATGGAGGACTTAAAAGTATCAGCACGTTCGATTTGTAACTTAAATAAAACATACGCACCATTTAAAAGCTGCTGTGCTTAGATAGTATGGAATTGCCTCTCTCAAATGCTGAGAAAGTGATTGATTCAGCTGCACTGTTTCTATGATTTGTGAAATGAACATAAGCAGAAAGAGGCTGACTTGGCTAATACAAGATGATATCCAGGTCAAAGCTCGACACGTGCACACAATCCATGAGAATCTCCTATTACTCTTTCCAAGAATTGTACTATGGAGGGTCTTTTTCTCATAACTGCTACTGGAAAACATTCAACGAAAATTCCTTCTCCCTGGAACAATAACTCCTTCATGAATTTGACGCAGGGAAGTCTTTGCAAATGCACATGCACATTGGGCTTTTTTACCTGAGCAGAAAAGTCAATGAGCTTTGGAAGCAGCACTCTGCCACCTTCATCGCTCTTCAGGAAATCCAGCAAACTGCCTATGGAGAAAGAAAGAAAAGTCAGTGTAGTTCAACACAGAATAAAACATCTAAACAAAATTCACATCATCATTACTATTAGAGGGAACCCCCCCCACCACAAAATAATTGGCTTTACAATTCTGCGTGTTTATAAATCCTTTTCCTGATTTTGGTCAAACTCAGGACCTGATGTGAAACATGGCATGTGCTCCAGGTGAGAAAGAGTGAGGGTAGATACCACTTTTCTCTCTACCTCTGTCTGAGAACCATGCGTTTCAGAGTACCTGCCACCATGATTCACTCATTGCAGGCTCCCAACCATCAGCCAGCTCACTGGAAGACCAGCCCTCTGCAGATGGTTGGCCAAGCTTGCTCCCAACTGTATCCTGCAAAAAGCACAGAACTTGGCACATACTGTATGTGCTCAATGAATGTTTTTGGTTTTTTTTGAGACAGGGTCTCAGTCTGTCACCCAGGCTGGAGTGCAGGGCATGATTACAGCTCACTGCAGCATCAACGTCCCTGGCTCAAGCAATCCTCCCACTTTCAGCCTCCCATGTAACTGAGGGTGCGTGCCATCACACCCAGCTAATTCTTTTTAATTTTTTATAGAGATAGGATTTCACCATATTGCCCAGGTTGGTCTCAAACTCCTGGACTCAAGCAATCCTCCCACCTTGACCTCTCAAAATTCGGGGATTACAGGTGTAAGCCACCACACCTGGCCTCAATGTGCATTTGATGAGTGAACCACAGTTCACTGTTTGGAAAAAAGTGAGACCTACCTAAGAAGAAGTGTGCCGCTGAGCAAACTCTCCATCGTCCTATGGCTTCATCTCTAAAACAAGACCTGTTTTTCCCTAGAACTTTAAGTGCCAGCCTCACAGGTAATCTTGGTCAAGTTGTTTACCTCATCTAGGTCTCTGTAAAGTGGGCATGTACTAGAGTCTGTATTAGAGTTTTGGGGAGGATGTAATCAAAGGTTGCATCCAAAGCACATACCATGATGGTGAGCAGGTAGTAAGTGCTCAGTAAACGTTGTGCTACCTAATCCATGACACAGGACCATAGTACTTAGCCTTCAGGCTGCTGAAAAGCCTAAGTGAGATCCCCCATGGAAAACACCAAGAGCAGTTTGGTATATAATAAGTGCTCAATAAATATTAGGCATCATCCGTGAGGTGTGGTGGCTCACGTCTGTAATCCCAGCACTCTGGGAGGCCAAGGCAGGCAGATCACCTGAGGTCAGGAGTTCGAGACCAGCCTGGCCAACAT
Organism: Plecturocebus donacophilus; assembly: GCA_004027715.1. Lineage (NCBI taxonomy): Eukaryota > Metazoa > Chordata > Mammalia > Primates > Pitheciidae > Plecturocebus > Plecturocebus donacophilus. Next base: position 26,309 of record PVKP010005563.1, on the reverse strand, counting down.
GATGAAACTCTTTCTCTACTGAAAAATACAAAAATTAGCCAGGCGTGGTGGCAGGCACCTATAATCCCAGCTACTTGAGTGGCTGAGGCAGGAGAATTGCTGGAACCTGGGAGGTGGAGGTTACAATGAGGATAGTGCCACTGCACTCCAGCCTGGGCATTAGAGTAAGACTCTATCTCAAAAAAAAAAAAAAAAAGTAGGCATTGTTACATAGGAAAACTCATATTTACACTTAACATTAAGAATTCTCTAAGTTAATTAATTCAACAATACTTACTGAACTCCTATAAGGCATCTGGCCCTGAGCCTGGTATCTGGGCTGTAGCAACCCAAGCCATTGGTTTGTTTATTTGTTTTATTTATTTATTTATTTATTTTAGAGATGGAGTTTTGCCATGTTGGCCAGGATGGTTTTGAACCCCTAACCTCAAGTGATCCACCCACCTCGGCCTCCCAAAGTGCTGGGATTACAGGCGTGAGCCACTGCGCCTGGCCCTTGTTTGGGAGGATTGTGAGTGACTGATATTTTGAAATACTCACAGATATTAAATAAGAAAATGTAATATTCATCTTTTGAATCTATTCAGCTATGACATCATACTACCATCTCCATTGTGCATGAGATGATTGTTAATCCTGGATCATTGCTTATGTTTCTTCATTACTTCCGAGGACTTTTACAAAATAATTTGGTGGTTTATTAGTATGTTTCCTGAACTGAGGTAAACAAAGGAAGAAGGACGTTCACTCAAAGGCTTCTTCTATGTGAAGGTGATCACAGTAGAAGAAAAAATGATTGCTTGAAGTCGGTTCTCCTGCAAGTCTATGATTACATAGGAATTTAACCTCCACAAGTTTTTAAAAACATTAATATTTAAAAGTGACACCCTGAACATTTAGACAATGCTGAAGAGGAAGATGAATATTGGATAAAGAACAAAAACAGGCTGAGCCTGGTAGCTAATGCCTGTAATCCTAGCACTTTGGGAGGCTGAGACAGGCAGATTGCCTGAGCACAGGAGTTCGAGACCAACCTGGCCAACATGGCGAAACCCCATCTCTACTTAAAAAAAAAAATACAAAAATTAGCTGGGCATGGTGGTGCGTGCCTGTTGTCCCAGCTACTAGGGATACTGAGGCAGGAGAATCACTTGAACCCAGGAGATGGAGGTCGCAGTGAGCGGATATCATGCCACTGCACTCCAGCTTAGGTGACAGAGCAAGACTCCTGTCTCCAAAAAAAAAAAGAAAGAAAGAAAGAGGAATTTGGTTCTGAACAATCTGTACTAAATCTGTAATATTAGAATTCTGGGAACTCACATTTTAAGTATATGACAAAAAGATTCTTTTTTGAAATATATATTAATTCATTTGATAGATATTTATTGGGGGCTATTAGATATAGGGTACTATTCTCGGCGTAATAGGTACATGCAGGCAGATGCAGAGAAAACAGGAGGACTGGATTTCAATTGTGTGACGTGGATGACTTCTAGTGATTAGGTTTATAAAAATGCTTTGTCTTCCCATATTTCCTGATTTTTCGGTAGTGGGTATACTGTTTGATAATTAAACTATTTGAGTGATCTCTGAACACTTACACATTTTACTTTTGCATTTGAAACCCCTGTAAGCTCTGGGCAGTGGGAGGAACTCACCCTTGGCCATATATTCAGTGATGATGTAAATAGGCTCCTCCCTGGTGACCACGGCATAGAGCCTCACGAGCTTGTCATGCTGCAGAGTCTTCATGAGGTTGGCTTCTTCCAGGAAGGCTTGCACAGACATCGTGCCCGGCTTCAGGGTTTTCACAGCCACCTTAGTACTGTTGTTATAGTAACCTAGGAAGAAAAAAGAAGGTGGGGCATGCTTTATAAAACAGAAAATCTAAAACTTCACTTTGCAGATGCAGAGTTAGCAGAAAATTTAATTACAGATAGAAAACGCCTGACTTACTGGGTGCCATAGCTTATGCCTATAATCCCAGCAATTTGGGAGGCCAAGGCGGGCAGATCACCTGAGGTCGGGAGTTCGAGACCAGCCTGCCCAACATGGAGAAACCCTGTCTCTACAAAAATACAAAAATTAGCCGGGCACGGTGGCACATGCCTGTAACCCCAGCTACTCAAGAGTCTGAGGCAGGAGAATCGCTTAAACCCGTGAGGCAGAGGCAGTGAGCTGAAATCACGTCATCACACTCTAGCCTGGGCGAAAAAAAAGAAAAGAAAAGACCTGCATTAAGACACTACATAAGTGATAAAATTAGGGAAGGCTAGATGAAAAGTATCTAGGAGTTTTCTTTCTTTACCAAAAAATGCTTAAATTATTCAAAAATCAAAAGGTTTCTATGAAATGATAGTAAAAAAAGTTTTCATTGGCACTTCACCAT
>PVKP010005563.1:0-23820 GCA_004027715.1 Plecturocebus donacophilus | reverse complement strand
CAATATGATAGAGTCAAACAAGCACTTCCCAAGGTTTGCAGACCACTGGACTTGAACAAGGACCCCCTGCTAAAAGGATAGGGATCTCCCTCCCTCCATTCCTCCCTCACACAAAAGATACAGCAGGTACCTTGGGAGGCCTTCAGGGGAAAAGCCTGCATTTGCTCACCCCAGTATTTCCCACGCTTTCTTGACCTCAGAACCCTTGTTCAAGTAGCTTCTCACACCACGTGGAACACGCTCTGGGCAATACTGACTCCTTAGTATCGTCCCCCTGAGGCAACACCCTTCTGGGACTGGGATTGAGCAATTTGATCCTGACTTTCTCTTGGGAAAGTATTTTCTCAGTAATTTGGCAAAGCAGAAATATTAGTAATCATATTCTTCCTTCCTTTCCTCTCTTCTGTTTCCATATTTCTCTTGGAAATGAAAAAAAAAAAAAGAAAAATGGAGAGAAGGAAGTAGCAGCTGGTGGGGCCACTGCAAATCTCCCTGCAGGCTCCTGCTGTCTGGTGCACAACAGCCGGATAGCATCTGCCCTAAGGAAGGGGACGTGGGTGGATGGTCCCCTTTTTAGGGGGCAAGAGTATCTGTATGTGAAATTGTAGAAAGATGACTGAAAGCCTGCTGAGTAAAATATCAGCAGTGATTATCTCTGGCTGGTAGAATTTGGAGTGACTTCTACTTTCTCTTGTTCTTTTCTATTCTGATTATATATGTCAATGAGTATGTATTTTTTCTTTCTTTCTTTCTTTTCAGGAGAGACAGGGTTTTGCCATGTTGGCCAGGCTGGTCTTGAACTCCTGACCTCGGCTGATCTCCTGCCTCGGTCTCCCAAAGTCCTGGGATTATAGGCATGAGCCACCATGCCCAGCCAAGTATGTACTTTTTCATAAAATTATTTTTTAAAATAATAAAGAAATGTATTATGTATCTAATTCTAAGCTTTCAAACAGGCAAGAAAAAGTATTCATTTATAGCTAGCACTCGACCCTATCCAATGATGTTTTTTCTGGTCATTAAGACTGATTCCTCTATTAAAATGTTTTCTTTTGTATTCCACTTTGGTTAATACTTAGGACCTTGCAGTGCTCTAATCAAAAAGGTTTCATAATAATTTTTTTTAAGTTTTTAAACTTTTTATTTGCATATTAAAAAATTGTGCATTCCAATAATTAAAATCATTTGAACAAAAAAAATGGCACTCTGATTAAACTGCAATACAGCCTGCAGGATACCTTGGGCCAGCTTGGTTTTACTCGAGATTTCACATTCGTCCCACCCCACTTCCTCCACCCCACTTCTTCCTTCACCAACATGCAAGTTCTTTCCTTCCCTGCCAGCCAGATAGAGAGATGGGAGAGGCAGGCGCGGCCTTCGTTGTCAGTAGTTCTTTGGTGTGAAAGGGGCAGCACAGTCATTTCAACTTGATCCAACCTCTTTGCATCTTACAAAGTTAAACAGCTAAAAGAAGTAAAATAAGAAGACAACGCTTGTGGAATGTACAGTGCATACTGGCGGCGCACGACTCATTACGATTTGCCTGCTTGCTTCTCCTGTTCAATCGTTTCTTTGGAAGGCAGTGGATTTTTCTCTTGCGCTTCTGTCTTCTTCAGTTTCGACTTACCGAGTTTCTCGATCTCAGCCATATCGGGTTTGTCAGACATGGTTGCGGAGGAAAAGCAGAGCGAGGCGCACAAACGAGCAGTGGCCACCACCGAGTTGTCGGGTGGGGTGCCCATAATAATTTTTTTAAAGTTTATAAACCCTAACCCTAACCGCAGCCCTAACCCTAACCCTAACCCTAAGTTATATGAGCATATCCATAGCAAATCACAGCAGGAAAAGGCGTGATATAAAATACAAGAAAATACATAAAATATATGATACATGTAACTGCAGGGAAATGGCACCCAGAATATATAAAGAATTCTTACAAATCAGTAAGAAAAACAGAAAAAATAGGCGAAAACTTGAATGGGCATTTCAAAAGAAGAAATTCATATGAGTAATAAACATGTGAAAGTACTCAGTCTTATCAGTAATCAGAGAAATGCAAATAAAGTCATGAGAAATCACTGCCGAGCTTAGCAAAAATTTTAAAAGTCTGGCAATATCAAGTGCTGGTGAGCCCCTGCCCCTTGGGAGGGACGCTGGGGCAGCTGTCCTAGGCCCCATTCTGTGTTCTTTGCTGAGTATCGCTGAAATTCAATTGCAGAGCTTCTGTGACAGTATGCAAGGGGCCCATGAAGGATGCCGAGTGCACACTTCCTTCTGGGTAACCACCCACTGCCTGTGCTGCCTGGGGGCCCACATCTCTCTAAACACAGCTCTGCTAGTCAGAAAAGGGGACATGAGGACTGGCATACATTGCTGGTGAGAATCTAAGCTGGGACTGGCACTTTGGAAAATAAGTTGGCCGTACTTAGAAGAGCTGAAGATTCACACACGTTATGATCCAGGAAATCCACTCCCACTCATCCTAGAGAAACTCATGCACCCTTGGACCAGCACGAAAATGTGCAGCACATTATTCATGGCAGCCCAAACTGGGAACAACTCTGATACAGTTGGATGTTTGTCCCCTCCAAATCTCAGCTGAAGATTTGATCCCCAGTGTTGGAGGTAGAGCCTAGAGGGAGGCATCTGGGTCATGAATGGCTTGGGGCCACCCCCATGGTAATGAGTGAGCTCTCGCTCTGTTAGTCCACAGCAGGGCTGGTTGTCTAAGCGCAGGGCACCTCCTCCTGTGGCTCTCTTGCTCTCACTGTGTGATGCTCGCTCCCCTTCACCGTCCTTTATGAGTGGAAGCTTCCTGAGGCCTCACCAGAAGCAGAGGCAGGTGCCACGTTTCCTGTACAATCTGCAGAACCACGAGTCAAATAAACCTTTTCTTTATAAGTTACCCAGTCTCAGGCATTCCTTTAGCAAAGCAAAATGGACTAATACAAACTCCAATTTTATTAGTAAACAGTGAAATAAATGGATAAACGATCCCATATCTTGAAAACACATGCAGCACAGCACGATATGGCATGAAGATGAATAAACCGTAGCCACACCCAAAAGCACAGATGCATCTCACCAACAAGACCTGGGATGAAGATGAATGAACCATAGTCGCACCCAAAAGCACAGATTCATCTCACCAACAAGACCTGGGATGAAGATGAATGAACCATAGCCACACCCAAAAGCATGGATTCATCTCACCAACAAGACCTGGGATGAAGATGAATGAACCATAGCCACACCCAAAAGCACGGATTCATCTCACCAACAAGACCTGGGATGAAGATGAATGAACCACAGCCACACCCAAAAGCATGGATGCATCTCACCAACAAGACATGGGATGAAAATAAATCGTAGCCACACCCAAAAGCACAGATACATCTCATCATGTTGAGTAAAAGAAGCAAGATATAAAAGAGCACATTTGGTATGATTCATTCATACAAAGTTCAAAAACAGCTAAAACTCAGCTGTATTTTGAGGGGGATGCATACATCACCATATAAGAAAGTGATAAAATTATGAAGAAAATTCAGGAAAACATCAGGAAGGTTGGAATAGCTGTTGTCTCTGGGGGACAGGTAGGGTGTGGGTGGGAGGAGATGGGTGGAGGGTAGGGGGTTCTGGGACTAGCAAGTTTCCTCTCAGAGGTAGGCACACCAGTTTTTGCTTTGTAATTATTTGTGAAATTAGATATTTGTGTCTGCATTTTCAGTCTGCTTGTTACATTACATAGCAATAAAAGTTAAAGAAACAAAACCACTTCCCTTTTGCCGTCATAAATACAATGGAGCTCATGGAGACTCTTATACAATAGAAAAAGATGAGTAAACGATGAAGGAAAAAAAAAAAAACGCTTTCCAAGGTTAGGGGGAAAGTTATCAGGAAATATTGCAGCTGCAGATATTTTAAATACTTAGAAGGAGTTTGAGATGAGTGCTGGATAAAGCAGCTGTGTCAAGCGTGGCTGAAGAATGGCAGCAGCTCCCAGATGATCTCTTAGGGCTGTGACATTGAAACAATAGGGTGGTTTTCATCCCTGTACTAAAGGCACAATTTTTATTCAGTGCTCAGGATCAAATCATAGGTTTCCAAGATACTCTCCTGTAGTTTGAAAGTTCAAATTAACCTAGTCATGGAGATTTGGGTTGTCAATACAGATGAAATGTGATGTTAAAAAAAAATGTTTTTGAGCTAGTAAAGAGTGTCTTGAGGAGTGCCACTTCGCCACAGTTAAAGAAAGCTGATGTGGCACCTTCGGAGAACTCCAATGCCAGCTGTGACTTGCTTGCTAAAAAGTGCCCAAGTATGGATCACGAGGTCAGGAGTTCAAGATCAGCCTGACCAACATGATGAAACCCCACCTCTACTAAAAATACAACAAATTAGCTGGTCATGGTGGCAGATGCCTGTAATTCCAGCTAATCAGGAGACTGAGACAGGAGAATCTCTTGAACCTGGGAGGCGGAGGTTGCAAACAGCCAAGATCATGCTACTGCACTCCAGCCTGGGTGACAGAGCGAGACTCTGTCAAAAAAAAAAAAGGAACACAAAACCTAAAAGTACAAAAATCAGCGTAGTGATGTGCACTTGTAATCCCAGCTTCTTGGGAGGCTGAGACAGGAGACTTGTTTGAACCCAGCAGGTGGAGGTTGCAGTGAGCCGTGATCACAGCACTGCACTCCAGCCTGGGCAACAGAGCAAGCATCCATCTCAAAAAAAAAAAAAAAAAGTGCCCAAGTACCACAAAATGGAGAGTGGTTTTAAAAAATGCATGCAGCTGATTTTGTGATTAATCTTGAGGCAGTTGGCTCAAATGATAATTTATCAAGCAAAATTCCATTTAAAATAAGTTTCCTTCCTTCCTCAAAGTCTCTTCAGAGACCAGGCAGTCAGAGGAAACATCATCCATAGCCTCGCTGCCCAGTCGGTTCCTGGGAATAGGACAATCCGCAGAGGAAGCATGTCACCCAAGTCAGATGTCACAAGGATCACACAAACAAGAGGAAACAGCTGGAAGCAGAGACACCTCTTTCTTTTATCCCCACCCAGCCCCTTCCCACAAAGAACAGGTCACTTCCTAGTATTTATTCACTGCATTTCAGACCAAAAAAAACGCAGACCATAAAATGTCATGGGTTGTCCATGAACAATTCCTTATGTTTAACAAAAATATTAACTTACTTGGTTAACAGTGATAGAATTTTAATTGTATTTTTTCTATCAATGAGAATGGCTGGCCTGCTTATCCTTTGAGAAATAACAACTAAATTCTGGCAGCTCAAAATTGGGAGAGGGGGTATCCTTCAACCTATTTGTAACATAAAATCATCAATCACAACTCTTTTGATTATACTCCCAGTATTCCTCTGGTGTGTGTATTCAACATATTTAAATTATTTCAGGCGTGAAGAAGGAGCTCCCTGATTGACAGGCAAACTCAGTCCCTATCAGCAAAAGGTCACAAGTCAAAATTTTCTATTTTTTCTCTTCTATTATCTTTTCTTTCCCTTCCCTTTTCTTCCTTCCTTCCTCTATTCTGTGTAAGACTGGAAGAAAAGCACAATTAAAAAATGAACAGTGATCAATGCCAATATCCTGGTAGTGATGTTATACTATAGTTTTACAAGATGTTACCACTGGGGGAAACTGGATAAATGGTATATGGATCTCCCTGTATCATTTCTTTTATATATTTGCCAGCTTTATTGAAACATAATTAATATACCATGACATTTACTCATTTAAGTATATCGTTCATCAGTTTTTTGCATATTCAGAATTGTACAAACATCACCACAATCAATTTTAGAATGTTGTCATGACCCCAAAAAGAAACCCCATGCTCATTAGCAGTCATTCCTCCCAGTCCCCCAGCTCTAGGCAACCAGTCATCTACTTTCTATCTCTAGATTTGCCTCTTCTGGACATTTCATATAAATGGAACAGTATAATATGTGCTCCTTTGGGACTGATTTCTTTCACTTAACATAGTGTTTTTATGAGTCATCCATAAAACAACATGGCATCCATGTTGAAGCACGCCAGGTCATTTTTTTATTGCCAAATGCTCCATTGTATAAATATACCACATTTAATTGACCCATTCATCATCTGATGGACATTTGGGTTGTTTGTACTTTTTGGCTATTACAAATAATGCTGATATGAACATTCATGTACAAGTTTTTGTGTGGACATATGTTATCCTTTTTGTATTATTTCCTACAATGGCATGTAAATCCACAATTATCTCAAAAATAAAAAAAATTAAAAAGCAAACATCCAAACAACTTCTATTTAGCGGGGAAAGCCTGAGCAATTTCTTTCCTCTACTGTATAGCCTTTGCACTAATGTGACATTTTCTTTCTAAAAGTGTTATTTAATAATAACAGTGCTTTGAATGCTGTCACCTGCACAATTTCTTTCAATTGTTCTGCAATCCCTCCGAGTTAGGTTTCATTAAACTCCACTTTACATAAGGTTCTACTGGCTCTGTCACTTGAAACGTTATTAGCAAATCAAGTAAAAAACACAATTTTAAAAGTGAGAAGGCTGGGCACGGTGGCTCATGCCTGTTATCCCAGCACTTTGGGAGGCCAACGCGGGCAGATCACAAGGTCAGGAGTTCAAGACCAGCCTGGCCAACATGGTGAAACCCTGTCTCTACCAAACAAACAAACAAAAAAAAGTGAGAAAATGACTTGAACATACATTTCTCCAAAGAAGATGTAGAAATGACCAGGAAGAACATGAAAAGATGCTCGGTCACTAATTATTAGAAAAACGCAAATCAAAACCACAGTAAGATACCATCTCACATCTATTAAAATGACAACTATCGAAAAAGCCAACCAACCAACAAAAAAAATCCCCCAAACAGAAAATAACAACTGTTGGCGATGCTGCGGAGAAAGGGAACACTTACACACCATCAGTGGGAATGCAAATGGTGCAGCCGATATAACAGTATAGCAGTTTCTCAAAATTTTTTAAATAGAAGAATTATAGGATCCAGCCATTCCACTTCTGGGTTTATACTCAAAGGAATGGAAAATAAGGTCTCAGAGAGGTATCTGTACACCCATGTTCACAGTGGCATTACTCACAATAGCCAAAAGGTAGAAGCAACCTAATTGTCCATCAACAGATAAACCAGATGTGATATAAGCATACACAGGAACATTATTCAGCCTTAAAAAGCAAAGAAATTCCGACACATGCCACAACATAGATAAACCTTGGAGACATCATGCTAAGAGAAATAAGCCAGACACAAAAAGACAAATGCTGTATCATTCCAATTGTTTGAGGTACCTAAGGTAGTCAAGTTCATAGAGACAGAAGGTAGCGTGGTGGCTGCCACAGCCTGGAGGGAGAGCGGATCAGGGTGTTGGTGTGAAAGAGTACAGAGTCTCTCGGTTTTATCAGATGCAAAGAGAATCTGGAGATGGACTGCTTAACAAGATGCATTTAACACGACTGGACTGTCCACCTACACATCGTTAAAAGAGAAATCTTATGTCACGTGCATTCTACCACAACTGCTAGAAACAGAGTGAGCAAATCCATTCAAATGATGTATTTTCTCAAGATTTTTACCCTCTTTCAGACAGTCTAAATAAAAAGTAACCCCACTCTCCTCTCTTCTAAACCTGTTTCTCCCAAGCACCACCTGGATAGATGTTAAGTGAAAGTTCTCTCAAATCAAGGTGTGCGCAGGAAAGGATGAGAAATAGACGGGATTCGGGGTATCTGGAATCAGAAGCAGAGGTTTTCCCAATCCCAGAAAGGACCAGCATGCTTGAGCTCAAGGTGTACAATTTCAGTGCAGACTTGCAGCTCAGGGCAGAACAAGGGATGTAAGCAGGTCTGCCGAGATGTGCACCCCAGGCTACCTGGCCCCTGACTTCCTGCCCCAACCTCTCCAGGCACCCACTGGAGCACCGACACCACAGCTGACAGCAGCACTTTTCATGCCAGGTATCTAGGTTGGCAACAACTGCTTATTTATTTATTTTTTGAGATAGGGTCTCACTCTGTCACCCAGGTTGGAGCGCAGTGGCACAGTCTCATCTTACTGCAACCTCTGCCTTTCAGGCTCAAGTAATCCTCCCACCTCAGCCTCCTGGGTAGATGGGAACACAGGTGAACACTACCACACTCATATATAGAGAGAGAGAGAGATAATTGTACTTTAGGTTCTGGGGTACATGTGCAGATCATGCAGGATTGTTGCATAGATATGACAATGTGGTTTGCTGCTTTCATCCCCCCCGTCACCTATATGTGGCATTTCTCCCGATGTTATCCCTCCCCGACCTCCCTACCCCACGCTGTCCCTCCTCTAGTTCCCACCAACGACCCCAGTGTGTGATGCTCCCCTCCCTGTGTCCCTGTGTTCTCATTGTTCAACACCCGCCTATGAGTGAGGACATGAGGTGTTTGATTTTCTGTTCTTGTGTCAGTTTGCTGAGAATGATGGTTTCCAGATTCATTCACGTCCCTACAAACGACACGAACTCATTGTTCTTTATGTCTGCATAGTATTTCATGGTGTGAGACAGGGTTTCACCACAGGCTGGTCTTGAACTTCTGAGCTCAGGTGATCCAACTGCCTCAGCCTCCCAAAGTGCAGGGATTGCAGGTGTAAGCCACTGTGCCCTGCCAACAACTGCCTCTTTAAAAACAGTGTTACTGAGAAATAGTTCACTCAAGCAGTTGGATTTGAATGCACTTCGTTCACTTTACTTATCTCTCAGGTGCAAACAGCATGCAATTTGAGGCTTTTATCCTGGCTTCACGGCTGAACAGGAGAGGCTGGAACAAAATTCCAAGCCACACTTTATATGCCGGGCTGATTTAGGGTGAACCAGTACATCCTGGGTAACCTCCCTCTGCATTTCTTTTCATGGCAGACATATTAACTCCTTTGCCAGCAAATATCCATAGGAAGGTCTAATTGGATGATTTATAGCTTTGTTTTATGATTAAAATTCAGGAAAATGCATCAAAATATAGCTTCCAACAACTGGAATCAAACACAGAAAAATGTCAATAATAAAAATAGAGCACATGGAGTCAGACTCTGGGAAACATTCCAGGTGCATTATCTCGTTCCTCCTTTGAACAACTGATAAGACATGAGTTTGTCCATTTCACTGATGTGGAAACTGAGGCTAGGGAGGTCAAATTAACTTGGAAATAGTGTAGCGAATAATTGAGTCCAGGGTTCCCAGATGCCAGGCAGCCTGGCTCCCTTACTGCCTTGAATGACCTTGAGTAAGTTGCTTATAGGAGTCTCAGTGGTGTTGCTTATCAAATGGTAACAGTCATGCCTGTCCCATTCGTAGTGCTACAGCAATGAATACATGAAATGTCAATGCAAACACACTTAGAGCAGGGCTTGTAGAGCCTGTAACACTCTTTTCTCCCTTCCTCCTGTCTTCTTCTGCCCACTCAAAGTCACAGTAAGTATGCAGATAGACTAAAAGCACAATTAAGTGTGATCGTGATCCTGGTTTTCCTGCCAATACTCTCAGTGAACAGATGAGCCTTGAAAGGGGAAGCCAGGAAGAGAAGGCAGAAGTCCTTTGTCCTTGACATGAGCCAGTGGGGTTGGAACAGACATGTTCAAGGAGCAAGGGAGGAAGGCAGGCAGGACTGGAACTTTATAGAGAAGTGATGGCTTTTAAGAGGGAAGAGAATTCACAGATCGTGCTAAAACCATTTGGAGAAAGGTTTTTTTATACAATCTTAAACTTACCACAGAGTATTTGTTTATTACAAAAGGGAGTAAAAAGTTGCCATGGAGAAACTTTAAATTTAAATGATCCATTTCAACTTTTGGATCACTTGAAACAAAAGTGATGGTGAATCACTGTAGACAAAATCAAATAGGACATTATTAAGAATAGGACCGGCTAATACGATGCCTCCTGACAGACGCACTGAGAATGCAGTACAGCCTGGGGGCTTAGACAGTCTTCACAAAACTCAGCAAGGCACATCTGCACTTACAAGTGATCAACAACAGTAACAACAATGTCTATGTATGTGTGTGAACATAGATAAAATATTAAGAAAATTAGGAAAATATTAACAACTGGTGAATCTACGTGAACGGAATACAATATTCATTACACTATTCCTGCCCCATTCTGTAGATTTGGAAAAAAAATAAATATAAATATCTTAGGAGGAAAAAAGAAGGCAAGCCATTTTTTTTTAATGAACAGATAACAGTTTGTGGTTGTTCAAAAAGTTCCATATAGACTTACCATATGCCCCAGCAATTGCACTCCTAGGTTTACACACAAGAGAAATTAAAATGCGTCCACATGATAATTTGTATGTGAACATTCATACAGTATTATTCGTAACAGTCAAAACGTAGAAACAATGGAAAAGGTCCACCAATAGATAAGTAGATAAACAAACTGTGGTATAGTCATGCAATGGAATATTACTCAGCCATAAGAAGAAAAAAATCCTAATACATTCTACAACACGGATGAACCTTGAAAACATTATGCTAAGTGAAATAAGCCAGATGCAAAAGGACAAATAAATGATTCTGCTTACATGAGGTACCTAGAGTGGTTAAATTCGAAGACAGAAAGAATGGTGGTTGCCAGGGGCTGAGCAGTGGGGGAACGAAGAGTTATTGTTTATTGGGTACATTGTTTCCTTTTGGGATGATGAAAACATTTTGAAAGTAGTTGGAGGTGGTGGCTGCGCAACATTGTGAATGTACTAAACGCCACTCGATTGGTCGTTTTAAATAATTAATTTACGTTGTGTGAATTTCATGTTAATAAAAGAAGAGCACAGAGTAAAATGAGGAGGAAGATGTTCTGACTTAGACGACAGAGGGTGCATGGGAACATTCAGGGTGAGCACCCACACCCATGAATCCGCTGAGTGGAAGAGAAACGGAGCCTGCTAGGCACTGCCAGCCGGTTCTCACAGATGCCGACCCAGACGGAGACTGTGAAGCCATGGAATCACAGTCTGTGGAATTCTGCAAGTACGTACAGGAAGGCTTACAGTGCAGTGAGAATTCATGACAGCTGGCTCCGTATGTACTGTGTTTAGAGACAGTTCTTTCTGCTCACGAGGGGCCCACAGGAGGAAGTGAGAAAGGCTGTGATCCCAGGGCCAAGGCTGTGGAGGGAAAATCTGCATGCAGAGGTGACAAGCACACGTGGCCCAGGCAGATGTGTGTGACCTAACAGGTCACCCTTTCCAGAAACAAGCGCACATTCCATTAGAGCCATTAAAAGAATGTTATACTTTAACATTTTTGTTCTCAAAAATTCTTATCACCAAAGACATTCACATTTATTAGGAAAACTTCATTTATTTATTTATTTTGAGGCAGAGTCTCACTGAGTCACCCAGGCCGGAGTGCAAGGGTGCCATCTTGGCCCACTGCAGCCTTGACCTCTTTGGCTCAAGCGATCTTCCCACCTCAGCCTCCTAAGTAGCTGGAACTACAGGCACACACCATGGCACCCCCTGATTGTTTTTATTTGTACAGACAGGGTCTCCCTATATTGCTCAGGCTCTTCTCAGCCTCCTAGGATCAAGCAATCCTCCGGCCTTGGCCTCTGGTAGTGCTGAGATTACAGGCATGAGCCACTGTGCTCAGTCCACCATAAAAACTTTTTAAAAAGTAGGTAGACAAAAAGAATCCCCTGGAAAAAAGCCACTGCTATAATCTTGCTGCACTGCTTGCCAGCCTGAGAAGGCAACACTTATTGTTAAGAAATGATTTATTCATGCTGTGACTCCAAGAACTTTAGAAACCCTCCTGCTGACCCTCAAATTGTAATTGAGGCTTCCTATTAAGCCGATGGGTCCCAGCCCTAAGAATACCTTTCCCTGACATGGAAGCAAATGTCTTGCACCTGAAATGTGCATCCAGAGAATCTGGTGATGAGGGAATCACAAAGAAATGGGCGGAATGATCAAGATAAATATCCGTTACTTCCCTTCTTACAAACAGTAAGAGAATTATTAAGTCACAAGAAGGAGCCAGAGCTTCAGTGAATAAATTTTGCAGGCCAGTTCTCAACCCCAGATGGACAGAGGAAAGCAAAAGAGATGGTGCTTCTGACATAATTGAGTGTCTGGCTCAGAAGCTGGTAGACATTGGCTCCAGCCTTTACTTCTCCTGTCACCACCTCTGGAAGGACACAGGCCCCCACACCACACACTTACCCATCCAGACTTCCCCAAACTGCCCGGCGCCAAGCCGTTTCACCAACTTGATGGACTCCCGGGGAATCTCCCAGGCATCTTTGTCCCACGGCTTCTGTGGCTTGGGACTGATACAAGCCTTCTCCAGGCGTCTGCACAAGCCATCTGACTGCTCTAATTTGAAAGGAAAAATTAAGGTTAAGAAACGCAATACTTTGTACTTTACCTGTGTCTGTAAAGAAGAGTTTGAACTAGGAGCCTTAGAGTGTCCAAGCTGCCACAGTCTATGAACTAAAATGCCTATGAGAAGCATCCTTCGTATAATTGTGATTTTTGAAATTTGTATAAGAAAACCATTTAAAACATACTTGTATTTTATTCATCAACACTGCTAACATACATGAACAAAAACAACAGAGCCAACAACCACAGGCTGACAGGTTGTCACACTTCATAAAATGTGACTTCAGATTACTACGCCCACATAAGCTTCACAGAGCACCACAGTGGGGACTCGGTCACGTCACCATTGGACCCCAGGCCCCAGAACAGAGCCAGAGCACCGCAAGGCCTCAGCACGTGCCGGATACACACACGAATGGGAAGGCGGAGGGAGGGGGGCTCTACAAAATAGGAAGCACGTCGCTCTCTCCACGTTTTGTGACTCAAGCAAACCTATAATGTGCATTCCCTTCAAGCAGGTCATAGAAAGGAGCCAGGGCAACAGCTGCTCCATTGACTCCAATCACACAGGAAAGAACCCGGAGTCTCAGGCCCAGGCTTCGCAGGGCTGCAACGTGGCACTGGAGACAGGGACACTGACCTGCCACTTCTGAGTATATCAGACGTAGTGTTACTTCTGTTTGACTTTACCAAGAATATATATTGCTTTTACACACACACACACACACACACACACACACACACACACACACACAAAGATCTGCAAATCTCCACTCCTATTCCAGAAATTCAGATGCATTGTAAAAATATATAATATATATTTTTACAAATATATAACATGTATTATATATTATAAATATATAATGTAAATATATAAAAATATATGTTTTTCTCTTGGTAATTTTGGAACACTGAACATCAAACAGCATGGACTAGGTTGGAAGGACTGGGAGAATTATTCACAATAATCAAATCTTACTTTGTATATTTATAGATTAATTAACTTATTTTATCGTCTTCTTATTATTATTATTTTGAGACAGAGTCTTACTCCGTCACCCAGGCTGGAGTGCAGTGGCGTGATCTCGGCTCACTGTAATCTCTGCCTCCTGTGTTCAAGTGATTCTCTGGCGTCAGCCTTCCAAGTAGCTGGGACTACAGGTGTGCATCACTATGCCTGGCTAATTTTTTTTTTAATAGAGATGGAATATCACCATTTTGGCCAGGCTAATCTCAAACTCCTGACCTCAAGTGATCCATCCGCCCTGGCCTCCCAATGTGCTGGGATTACAGAGAGCCACTGTGCCTGGCCTAACTATAGATTAATTTAGAATCACTTGTAGAATATGACCTGCCAACTGTGTCTAAGAAAAATGTGATGCATACAAAGTTTTAATATAGATATAGTGTTTGACATCTTATCCATTTCATAAGAAATACATTTTGTCTTGCTGAACCTTCAATTTTTACTTACTTTGGTAATGTTTAATCATGTCGCTGATACAGGGAAAAGTGATTCGTGGAGAGATGTAATAGCCTCCATTGTCCAAGCTTCTAATTTTGTAGTGCTTAATAACATCACCATGCACGGGGTCAAAGTCTCTGACAGACAGAGAGAAGCTTCCTATGGGGGGAAAAGTGTAAGCAAATGTTTATGCCTCACAAATAAGATTCGCATCATACAACCGCTGCAGTACACATCTTGTGATAAAAATATGCAAAATATATATATGAAGTATGGATAAAACGCAAAATTTTTTAAGCCCTATACAAATTCTACATGACAAATGATGCCACCATTTTGTTAGCTGTGTAGTTGGCCAAGATATCATTTTCTTTCTTTACGATAATTTTTTAAAGTTACTATTTAGCTAAATTTAAAAATTTTAAAGTTACTTAGATTTTCTTTCTTTCTTTCTTTCTTTCTTTCTCTTTTTTTTTTGAAATAGGTTCTTGCTCTGTCACCCAGGCTGGAGTACAGTGGCATAATCAAAGCTCACTGCAGCCTCAACCTCCTGGGCTCAAGTGAACTTTCTACTCCAACCTCTCAGGTAGCTGGGAGTACAGTCACACACCACCACACCCAGCTAATTTTTGAATGTCTTATAGAGACAGGGTCTTGCTGTGTTGCCCAGGCTGGTATCAAACTGCTGGGTTCAAGGGATTCTCCTGTCTCGGCCTCCCACAGCATTGGGATTACTAGGCCTGCACCACTATGCCCAGCCTCATTTTCTTTGTCTTAAAACTTTAGGATTTATCCTAAATAGTAATGCAAAAGGCTCGGCAAACTAAGCATGGTAAGAACTGGCCATAATAATGTGTGCTTTCTATAATGCCCTTCCTTCCTTCCTTCCTTCCTTCCTTCTTTCCTTCCTTACTTCCTTTTTGAGACAGTGCCTCACTCTGTCACCCAAGCTAACTAGGAGTGCAGTGGCATGATCACAGCTCACTGCAGCCTCCCTTCCTTCCTTGGGCTCAGGTGATCTTCCTACCTCAGCCTCCAGAGTAGCTGGGACTATAGGTATGCGCTGCCAGGCCTGGCTAATTTCTGTATTTCTTGTGGAGATAGGGTCTTGCTCTGTTGCCCAGGCTGGTCTCCAACTCCTGGACGCAAGTGATCCTCTCGCCTCGGACTCCCAAAGTGTTGGGATGACAGGTGTGAGCCACCACACTCAACGACTTCACTTTTAGTAGCATAACTCATCATTGAAGTTTATTATTTGTTATCAAACTATAAAACTTTTACTACCACAGTATACTATATCCTTTTTTTCCCCTTGAGTAATTCTAAAATAGTTTCTAAAAATGATTTCCTAAATAGCGGTTTAGAAGAGGTTGTGAACGATTTCCTACCTTTTAATGTTTCACTTTCTCTAATAAGGAAAGATCCAGCGCTATTTCCCGGTGCCAGAAGCTGCCTTTCGGCATCCTTCCTGGTTATATCCTTGAAAAACCACCTGCAAAGACATTTCAACATTTCATGCACGTTATGTTCCAGGGCAAGAAAAAGGTGAAGAATATTAACAAGAAATCCAGTGTGGCAGACCAAGCCACCCAAATGACAACACAGGAGGACTCACTCTTCTGTTTCCAAGGTGTTGACTTTGGCCACATAGTTGCTGGGGATGAAGCCTTCTTTTTTTGTTAAAAGGGACTTCGCTTTCCACCATTCTCCATGCCTGGAATAGAAATACACATCAAAAAGAAGCTAGGAAATTACATATTGCATGCATGTATCAAAATATCACCGGTATCTCATAAATAGATATTTATGTGCAGATATAATGTATCAATTAAAAAATTTAAAATAAGGAAAACATACAGTTACCACAGGACCCAGCAACTATGCTCCCAGACATATACCCAAGAAAGCTGAAACTATAACATCCACACAAAAACTTGTACATGAATGTTCAAAGCATCATTATTTGTAAAAGCAAACAGTAGAAACAACCAAAATGTCTATCAACTGACGAAGGGACAAAATCTGGAATGTCCGCCTGTGGAATATTACTCAGCAGTGAAAGGGATGAAGTGCTGAGAGATGTCGCAACAGGGACGAACTTTGAAAACATGATGCTAAATAAAAGAAGGCAGCCACAAAGGACCACGTACTGTATGATTCCATTTATGTGAGATATCCAGAAGAGGTCAGTCTTTAGAGATAAAAAGTAGTTTCGTGGTTTCGTGGGGCTGGAGAGAACGGGTGAGTTGAGGTGATAGCTAAGAGGTGCAGGGTTTCCTTTCAGGGTATTTTAAATGTTCTAAAATGGATTTTAGTGATAGTTGCACCATTCTGTGACTATACTAAAAATCACTGAATTGTACACTTCAAGTGGATGAATTGTATGGTATTGTGAATTCTCAATAAAACTACTGAAAAGAAAGAGGGAGAAAGAAAAGAAGCCGGGAGTGAGGGTTTTGAATGTTCACAACACAAAGAAATAATAAATGTTCAAGGTGATGGATATGCTAATTATGCTGATTTGATCCTTACACACTGCATGCATGTATCAATTATCACTCTGTATCCCATGACTGCATACCATGGCAACTAAAAATAAAAGGAAGAAAGTGTTTATATCCAAGACTCAACAGCTACAATAGCCATTGTCTCAAGATGTTTGTTTAGGGAGGTGAAGGCGGGTGGAGAACATCCCTGGAACCTCAGAATCCAGTGGGAAAATTCACTCTTTGTGATGAAATTAAAACACACTTAGAGACAGAAGCAAAGAAAAACAGGCTTACAACTAAAGTGTAGGCCACTATGCTCAGGGGCGCACAAACAAGAGTTGGTAAAAATGACTCCCATCTCACAGAAGCAAAAGATTTGTAACTTGCACCAGGATAGCTAAGAAATGCTTTCGAAAATCCTTGTGGAAATGAGACTCAAGGGAAGACTGGTCCCTCGTTCAGGTATTATAAACTCCTAGTTACCATACATCTAGTTAACACAGAGATGGACACCATGAAAAAAAGAAAACCATAAGACAATTCCAAGCAAGCGAGCCTCATCACCACGCTCGAGTCCTCAGCACAAAGGCAGGCATGCAGCCAGGGAGGAAGCAGGGGCCAGCATGGAAGAACCAAACAGGTGAGCCCGTGACGGGGGAAGGGATGGGTCCCTTTGAGCCTTAACTGTGTTCCTCTATAATCCCACATGCAGACAGGATCCTTGTCTGTAAGGCACGAAGACAATTAGAGCTAATACTAAGCTTTGCCTCCTCTACGCTTATGTTTACACACATGCATCAGGCTCACATCAACCCCATGATCTAGGTACTGTCGTCCCCATTTTATCAGTAAAGAAACCAAGGTACAAAGTTGAAGGGTCTTGTTGAGGTCGCACAGCTATCAAGTGGCAGAGTCAGGATCATGCTTAAGTTCATGTTCAACCCATAAGCAACATTGCTCTCAACCGTGGAACACCTTGTCCTTCATAAGGGAGTTTTCCCCTCAAACTCTATTTAGAGGGTTACAATGGCACTGAATGCAAGATTAGTAGGAAAAGCAAGCTAGAATTAAAGCATCTGGAGTTTCTTATTCTGAGCACCATCCTGCGTGCCTGTGGTCTGACACTGCTACACGTCTAAGTCAGCAAGAGGGGGTTGAGGAGATGACGACACCCAGGCCTCCTCACAAAAACACGGCAGCTGCTGAGCTGAGGATGCTCCAACACGCCTGCTGTAGCTCAGCACCCTTAGAACTCAGACTAGGTTGGGCCCATGAACCCAGTCTAAACGTGGGTAATATAACAAAAGAAAAATGGCATTTTAAATATTATGCATGGGCCACACAGACCCAAATTCCTTAAGGTGGCAAGATTGGATAAAGAAAGAAACCAGGTTGGGTGTGGTGGCTCACACCTGTAATCTCAGCACTTTGGGAGGCCGAGGTGGGAGAACTGCTTGACAGCAGGAGTTCAAGACCAGCCTGGGCAACATAACAAGATCCCATCTCTACAAAAATTTAAAAAATTAGCCAGGCATGGTGGCACATGCCTGTAATCCTAGCTTCTCAGGAGGCTGAGGTGGCAGGATTGCCTAAGCCTAGGAGTTCGAGGCTGCAGTGAGCTATGATCACACCACTGCACTCTAGCCTGGATGACAGAGAGCAATCCCATATCAAAAAAAAAAAAAAAAAATTTTTTTAAAGAAAAACCAGCATCTGTCTCTAAAGGGAAACCCCCTGCAGAGTGCTCACAGCCGGACTTAAAAGAAAAATCCCTTTGGCCCTGTTTCTTCCACTGCCCACTCCCTGTGGGTAGCAAGGAGGCCTCACGCCCATTGCAGGAAGGGGGCCAGGCTACCGCTGTGGCATCAGAAGCAAGACAAGGGGACAGCCTGCAGGCCTCAGTGGCCCAAGGAAAGGAGCAACCGTGGCGTGCTGGACAGCACTTACTCCTCCAAGACTTTCATCTTCTCTCCTTTCTTGAAAGATAGGTCGTCCGGGTGGATGCCATCATAGGGGTACAAGGCTACCACAATGTCTCCTTGCTCCTCCGGATCTAAAGATGAACACAAAAAATACCTGTAAGAATCCATCAGCAGAAGTGTTTTAATAAACCTCATGAGGCACAAAGTATGAGAGGAAGCGCTAAGAGAGGGGCGACTGGAAGAAGGACACGTGCTTCCTACCTAGCGGGCTCAGGTCTGCACGGCCTGCAGAGAGTAACTTGCTGTATACACTGTGTCCAGTGTTTGTTACTGCACATCACTGAATCACTGAAACCTACAACTATAAATACAACTCTATATTTAAGAAATAGATTCTGATTCCAGATACACCGAATCCCCTATTTTAAGAAATGATACACCCATGTTCACAGCAGTATTATTCAAAGATGTGGAAATAATGCAAACATCCATTGATGGAGGAATTGGATAAACATCATGGGGCATAGCTATAGATATAGGTATTTTTTTTAAGATGGAGTCTCACTCATGTTGCCCATGATGGAGTGCAATGGTGCAATCTCGGCTCACTGCAAACTCCGCCTCCTGGGTTCAAGCAATTCTCCTGCCTCAGCCTCCTGAGTAGCTGGCATTACAGGCACCCACCACCATACCCAGCTAATTTTTTGTATTTTTAGTAGAGATGGGGTTTCACCATGTTGGACAGGCTGGTCCTGAACTCCTGACCCCAGGTGACCCACCTGCTTCAGCCTCCCAAAGTGCTGGGATGACAGACATGAGCCACTGTGCCTGGCCAGGGCGTACACTTACAAGGGAATATTATTCACCCTTAGAAGGACAGAGATTCTAACCCTTTCTACAGCACGGATGAACCTCGAGGACATCACGCTAAGTGCAATGACCCTAACATTAAAGGACAATTACTGTATGATTGCACTTCTAGGAGGTGCCGAGAGCAGTGAAATTCATAAAGACAGAAAGAACAGAAGTTGCCAGCGGCGGAGGGAGGAGGCAGAGGGCGTGTTGCCTAACGGGTATGGGGTTTTGGTCTCAGAAGATGTGTTCTGGAGGTGCAGGGCAGTGATGGTTCCACAACAATGAGAATGTCCCTCATGCCACTGAAATGTAGACTTAAAAATAGCGAAGAGGGTAAGTATGTTATCTATGTCCCACAATCAAAAAAAAAAAACCATTCAGGACAACCACTTTATAGAAGCGCTAATAGGAAAAAAAAAAAATTTAACCATGTTGCTCTGAAGACATACCTTTAGTCTGAAACCTCTGTCCAGGCAAAAGCTGAGACTCTGAAACCTACAAGAGAATATTCGTTGGGGAAAAAAATTCTGTTTAGCTTTTCTTGCTGACATTCATGTCGTATACATGATTTTTGTAACAGAAGCAGATGCTGTTAGGAGGGGCTCATTCATGAAGCTGGAAAGAACAGGAGCACAGAGGAAAACCCTGCGGAGCTGCGCCCGGCCCTGCTCGGCCAGTGACCCGGCTCTTTCATCACTTGCTGTGGGTGGCAGGAAGGGAGTGAGGTTCCGGGCGTGGGCTGCGCGGTGCTCACCTCACCCCAACCCCCGCTCTTCCCTGGTGACAGAACCCTAACATTGTTTGGGGTGGCAGTTTGCCCAGCTCAGTGAGGGTGCTTGGAAACTCTAGCCCCGGGCAGACGGCAGAAAGACTTCCAGCCAGCAGACCGGTTGTGCAGGGCTTTGCCGTCAGCTCCCCTTTTCCCTTGCCTCTTTCTCTCTCCCTGGAAATAAGTGAAGACTGGAGCCCCAGCAGCCATAGAAACCAAACATCAGGGCGGCAGGATGGAGACGGAAGTGGCGGGGCCTGGTGACTCGGTGGAGAACCGAGTCCCAGAACTGCCCATCCAAGGCTTTCCCAGCTTGAGTGAAATTGCACAGTCAGGGCTCTGTCCCTGGAGGCTGAGAGCAAGTCCCATCTCATCCAGCCTCTCTTGGGCTGACCCCATGACCTCACAGGGACAGATGGCATCCCCTGCTATTTCAGTGGGGAGGTGAGTTATTGGGAAGGATGTGGTGGCACAAAAGGCCACCTCAATTATTTGTAAAATCAAATTCCTTTTTCTCACAGTGCCATGCAAGGCTGTGTGAGGCCTCTGGGCCTCTTGTAGGATAGGGGCTGCCAGAGGCCTGTCCCACAGGCCATGTAACTTTTCTGTTTCTCTTTGATTAAAGTGGCTTCATAGAATGCGACAAAAACAGTTTGTACTGAAATTTAAATTTCTGATGAAAGCCCACAAAATCTCCAATTCAGTCAGGCGGGGAAAATAACTATACTGTGGTACCAGAAAACCCATGGCTTATACACTATCATGTTTATGTCAAGAAGTTCTATGTGGATTTTTTAGTCATTCAGATTTGCATAATTCGGATAATATGATCTATTTTATATGATTCAGAGGAAATAACTGGAAAACTAGAGACTACATCATTTTCAAAGCAGCAAGCTGATTTTTCAAACATCAAAGAGCCCTTAATTTACAAACATTTTAATATACTTTTTATAAGACCAAAACACACCTGTGCAACGCATATACTATCCCTCTAGATTTTTCCTTAAAATGGCTTTTTCTGGAATGTTGTTGAATTTGTATCAACTCAACCTCACCTTCTCAGCAGATTCCCCTTGTAATCAGTCCATGGCCTGCATTTTGGCACATCTGGCCAGGGCTAAGAGTGTTGGTTACGGCCATGGAACAAGGTCCAAACTAACTGGTTCATGAAGCAAGGGGATCTGTGACCACAGAAGGGACAAACTGAAATACTTACAGTATACAAGAGGGAATTGAAAGACTTCAGACACCTTTACTACTTCTGCTTTCTAACTTGATTTTTAATCCCCTTTACTTTGAAGAAGAGGAAAAAATGGTGTGTGGGTTTGTACTATTCTCCTTGGCTTTTCTGAATAAAGGACATCTTTGTTCATCATTTAAAAACAAAAAACAGGCTGGGCGTGGTGGCTCATGCCTGTAATCCCAGCACTTTGGAAGGCCAAGGCAGGTGGATCACCTGAAGACAGGAGTTAGAGACCAGCCTGTCCAACATGGTGAAACCCCGTTTCTACTAAAAATGCAAAAATTAGCCAGGCAGGCGTGCTGGTGCATACCTATAATCCCAGCTGTTCAGGGGGCTGAGGCAGGAGAATCGCTTGAACCCAGGAGGCAGAGGTTGCAGTGAGCTGAGATCACGCCATTGCACTCCAGCCTGGGCAACAAGAACAAAACTTGTTCTATATCTGTATATACTTATATAATCTTTTTTTCACTGCCTGTAATAGGTTTTTAAATTTTACATTTATATTTATATGTATTGTTGCTAAATTATTAAATCTATTAATATTCTTATATACTTTAAGTACATATATTTCTCTATATAAAATTACAATGTTAATTTATCAAGAAACATCATGTATGATAACTTAATAGCATGATATATCCACTCTTTATCTCCACTTCTTAAAAAGAGCAATGTTGATTTCTTAGTCTCAATGATGACATGTGACTTTGATACATGGCAGACACATCCTACCTGCAGGATAATGGGGACACGTTCAGGGGAGGGCAGGCAGAAAGGCTTGATAATGGGAATATATTTCTAAAACACCCGGCCATTTAAAAACATGTCAGACTAGAGAAACTATGAAAATTCTTAATAATGGCATTTGAGCTAACCTGAAATAAGCTGTTTCCAGCTTAAATGCTGCAGAATTCCATAGACAGCAGGCTATGGGTGATATACATGTATAGAGTGAGAGAATATATCTCTATAAAGGATATAAGCTCTGAAAGGAAGTAGATTTCAGTTTATAATTGTCCAAAGCTCTGCTTCCTTTCCATAAAGTGCAATGTTAGTTCTTCCTTTGCCAAAGCATTTCCCTAATACACCAAATAGCACACCACTCATTAAATATCTCTAGTGAAGCTGTTTCTAGCGCAGCTATTTCTCTAAGGTTAGGGGAAAGAATTAGAGGTGTTTTTCCTGAATATTTTAATTCACTGAAATAAGTCATGACAACGTCAGGATCTGTACTATTTTGAGTTAATCAAAGAAAGGACAAGGTATGATAAAGTATGGCACGACGAAAGGCACATTAGCACCTATTTTAGTTTCTGACTTGCATCTCACCTTTCCTTTTGCTTCTAGACCACTGCGCTAATCTCACTGCATAGCTTGAGTCACACAAGCCTATATACATATATAGTAGGGTCTTTGCACCAATAATATGAAAGATGGCCTTCTTCACATGGAAGAATGTGATCAAAGTCCCCTGTATTGTACAATAATGGCCTCATTATCCCTAAAATGTTTGTACATTCTTCAAAGGATTAAGTTACAAAGCATATCAAAAATTATTTGAGGACCAAGTAATCAATGGGATTTTTTTGCATGCACATATTACAGATTGGTGTTTAAATTATGCAGCCGTGCTTTGATCTTGCTGTGGGAATTCTCTCCTGAGACTATCTACTTACTGGCCTTTGCTGTTTATTGGACGTTGGATCTCTCACGTAAATAGTTTTTTCAGTATTACGTACTGGTTGAGTCTTCAAATCTACTCCATCGTCATTCAAGCTGTCTTTCCCTTTTGATTTTATACATCCCATATTTCCTGTTGAAATATAAAAGCAATGACATTGTTTTACCATTCCAGAACTGCTTCAAGCCATCAAAATCTCTCCATTAGAGTAGAAAAAAAATACACTTTCATTCTTTACCATATACAGATTAATAAACTCAAATGTGAATACTGTTCACAGATAGGTTTGCCTGTTCATTAATTCACTCGACAAATAATTATTTAGCATCCGTTTTCCATCATCCAGACATAATTCCAGGTTTAACTATGCTCATATTCGTGTGGCAAAGATGTGTAAAGACTCGATGACAGAGGACCCACAGGATCTAAGAAAGGACACGTAACTCAAGCAAGAAGAAAAGGAGGTGGTTAGGGAAAGCTTCCTAAGGAAATGCTCTGTCAGCTGAAATGGGAAGAATGGCAGCCAGGTTGCAAAGTCAGCAAAGGGATTCCAGAAAGAAGAAACTTCATATGCGTCCACCCTGGGCTCAAGGTAACATGGCCCCTTCAGAGAGCTAGATCAAGCTGATCTCTTCAGAGAATGAGTTCTACCTAAAACACTCAACACTGGAGTCCAAGGAGCAGGTAGGAAAGGCCAGGAGTCAGGGCCAGAGAGGGAGGCACACGCTGGATCCGACGCTGAGTGGCTGATTTTTTATCCTGAAGACAATGACACATTCAATCTGCAGTGTGCAGGATAGAGTGGTGGGTCTGGGGGTTCAAGGGCAGGATAGAGTGGTGGGTCTGGGGGTTCAAGGGCAGGATAGAGTGGTGGGTCTGGGGGTTCAAGGGCAGGATAGAGTGGTGGGTCTGGGGGTTCAAGGGCAGGATAGAGTGGTGGGTCTGGGGGTTCAAGGGCAGGATAGAGTGGTGGGTCTGGGGGTTCAAGGG
>PVKP010005562.1:8988-88853 GCA_004027715.1 Plecturocebus donacophilus | reverse complement strand
CTGTCGCCTTTGTAATTGCCGACTTTCAGATTGGGTCTCTGAGTGGACGTCCGGCTTGTTGGTGATGAAGTTTTTTCTGTTTCTTAGTTTTCCTTCGGGGGGCGCCCCTTCCCCACAGAGCTGGGCCTTCCCGGGTTCAGCTGTGCTTCTCAGTCCTCAGCGCTTCCAATTGTTGTTCTCCTTGTGGGGATGGGACCAGTGGAGCCGGACTAAAAGGGCACCACCCAGTCCCGCACACTCCGCACCGAGAAGCGCCGCGCCGGCCAAAAGAGTCGCCAAAAGATTCCCTCGCCGGGAATCTCCCAGTCTGTGGGCATCAAATATTCATCTGCAACTGCGGTGTCCACTCGCTCTCTGCGCCCTCACCGGGAGCCACAATCCCGAGCTGCTGCTACGCGGCCATTTTGGATCTCTCTCCGCCCGGTGATGAAGTTTTTCGGTTTCTTAGTTATCCTTTGGTGGACGCCCGTTACCCTCAGAGCCAGACCTTCCCGGGTTCGCTGTGCTTGCTGTGAAACTCTCAGTCCTCAGCGCTTCCAACTGCTGTTTTCCTTGTGGGGATGGGACCAGCCGAGCCCGTCCGTCCCGTATACTGCGCACTGGGAAGCGCCACGCAGGGCGCCGGCAAAAGAGTCGCGCCGGCCAAAAGAGTCGCGCTGGCGACCCGTGTGGCTTCTCCGCCGGGACTCTCCTGGTCTGTGGGCAACAAAAATTCGTCGGAAAGTGCGGCGTCCACTCGTTCTCTGCGCTTTCACTGGGAGCTACATTCCTGAACTGTTGCTAATCGGCCATCTTGGATCTCTCAGCCAAATTCAACATATTTTTAAGGAAAATGGTAATCCAGACTTCCAACAAAGTATCATCACAATGTTTATCGCACAATAAAAATAAAACTGCACACATGAAGGAGCAGTATAAATTGAATAATAGAAAAGCAGTAAATAGAAACAGAACCTGAAATGCTCCAGATACTGGAATTAGTAGACAAGAACTTTAAGCTTATTAATATGTTCAAAGGCTTAAACAAAGAGGTAGTCTTAATGAGCTAATAGCAAAGAATATTGAAAAAAAGAAGAAGAAGAATGCAGAATTGAAAAGTATAATATCTAAAATGAAAATTTTTCTAAATGAGCTTAACAGAAGATTGGAAACTGCAAAAGGAAATTGTATGAACATGAAAGCAGTTCGACAGAAATTAAAAACAGAGTCTCAGTGAGCTATGAGACAACATCATATAAGCAGTTTACCATCATGTAAGTTGTTTACCATCATGTAAGCGGTGTCTAAGAAGGGACGGAGGAAGAAAATGGAGCGGAAAAAAGCTATTTTCAACATTTGGTGGAAAAAAGTTCAACTCAAAAATCAGCATGTCTCAACCTTGGCACTTGGCACTGCTGGCATTGTAAACTGGATAATTCTTTGTTGTGGGGGCTGCCATAAGCACTGTAGAACTTTTAGTAGCATCCTTATCCTCTATTAACTAATTTCAAGTAATATCTTCTCCTACCTGAACTCTAAGCAAAGACAACCAAAAACACCTCCAAACGTTGCCGAATGTTTACCAGAGAACCAACCCCATTGTCCCTGTTTAAGAACTACTGCTGCAGATCCAAGTAACTCAACAAACCCAAAACAGGATAAATACACAAAGAATCGCCTTAGGCACAGCAGAATAAGACTGCTAATGACAAAAAGAAAAAGAAAATCTTAGTAGCTGCTAAAGGAAAAGATATATACAGAAGAATAACAATGTCAATAATGGCTAACATTCATCAGAAACAATGGAGGTCAGAAAGCAATGAAATGAACTTTTTTTAGAGTGCTGATAGAAAAATTTAAAAAAAACTATCAACCATTAACTTTACAGACAGCAAAAAAATCCTTTCAAAACAAAATTTCATATTAAAAAAAAACAAGAAAATTTGTTGCTAATTGACTTGCATTACAAGAAATGCTAAAGGGAATTCTTCAGTCATAAGGTCAATGTTACCAGATGAAAACTCTGATCTGTAGGAAAGAATGAAGAGTAACAGAAATTGTAAATGTGTGGGTGAATATAAAAGATTATGGTTTTCTTTTCTTAATGCATCTGAAAGATAACTGTTACAAGCCAAAATAACAACATTGTATTATGGTGTTATTACACAGATGAAAAATATATGACAAAATAGCACTTTTAAAAGATGGGTAGAAGCTAAGTGAAATTTTACTGCTATAACATTCTCTTATTTTATTCTAAGTATACAGTGATAAGTGAAGAATGATTATTACAATCTCTGGAGAAACCATATACCGTATATATGTATATATAACATGTATATATATTCATATATAAATATATATACTTCACATATATTTTGACTATAGTCAAAAAGCCAGAAGAATTAAAATTTCATATTAAAAACATATAATTAATCCTAACAAAGCTGAAAAGAATAGAGAAACAAAAAACAGAAGGAATAGTTAGAAACAAATAACAAAAGAGTAAACTTAATGCCAATTATATTAATAATTATAATAAATCTAAATAGACCAAATATTATCATTAAAAGACAGAGATTGTCAGACTGAATAAAACCAAATTATATGCTGTCTACAAGAGATATACTTTCATTACAAAGTTACGGATAGGTTAATAGTAAAGGATGAGAAAATATTAATCATGCAAAACAGTAAGCAAAAGAAAGCAAGTAGGCCTATATTAATATCAGACTAATTTCAAGACAGAATATTACAGAGCTAAGGAGTAATGTTTCATAATAAAGAGTTAATTATTCCATAAGATATAATTCTAATGTATGCACCTAATGACACAGCTTCTATATAAAGCAAAAATGGACACAACAGTAGAAATAAAGGGACAAACTCACAATCACAAATGCAGACTTTTTAACTTTTCTCAATAATTGATAGAGCAGGTCTGCAAAACATTGGCATATGAAGAAAACATTTGAACAACAATACTACATTGCCCTAACTGACATTTATAGAATACTGCAACCAACAACAATACTACGTTGCCCTAATTAACATTTACAGAATACAGCAACAACAATTTATAAACACTTATAAGAAGGTATATTCTTCTTACCACGTTATAAGAAGTATAACTTTTTATAAGTGTAAACTTACAAGTTGATAAGAAGAATATACCTTCTTATTAAGTGTTTACATATATGCTGGGGCATAAAATAAGTCTCGACAAATTTCAAAAGGTTAAAAACTGTATATTTCTGGGTGCCAATTAAGATTCATTCACATGCCTGAAGGTGTAACAATGAAATAAAGGCTTAAGTCATTTGGCTTGCTAGTAATTGGCAGGGCAAGGAAACAAATATTGCTCTAACTGCAAATCCTGTGTCCCTTTTGCCATATGCTTGAATAGGGCCTAGACTTGGGAAGATAAGGCAAACATATGAATCACCAGAAAATGCCATCCTTAGACCAATAAGACTGTCTGCATTGCCACTGATCATTCTCTGTTCAAATTCTGCTGTGCTGTGCTAAAAAAAGCTAGGAGGTAAATTACTTGAGAAAAGTCATGTTAAAAACTTCATAAAAAACCATATATCAGAGAGCTCAAGGGAGGAAATCAACCAATACATTCAACAAGGAATCCTGGGATTTGGTAACTGGATGTGCAACTGGTCAAGAAAAGCTTTATTTGTGTGTGTGTGTGTGTGTGTGTGTGTGTGTGTGTGTGTGTGTGTGCGCGCGCGCGCACGTACGTGTGTGTGTAACTGCAGGGTTGAGGGGAGGGGAGAAAAAGGGGAAAAGATGTACAAAGCAGAGGCATGAATGCCAGTTTCTACTTTTTAAAAAAAGGTTTCATTCAGATATAAATATAAACATAATTTATACATTATATTTTGTTATATTTTATACATTAAAATATGTTGCATTACACAATAATATCATATGTATCTATAATATAAAAGACATTCATAATCAATGTGGAAAATTTAGGCACATTTAAGGACATATATAAAGAGCATTAGAAAGAAAGCAAATGGCTAGGTGAGGAAGATGGAACTGAGGCTGAAGAAGGAAAAAAAAAGAAAATCTAGAATAAAACCAGATGGGGCCTTGTGCCATAGAAAGACTGCAAAGCAATGTGATTAACTCACTTCTCTGCCTGAGGTCTACTGAAACCAAAGAAAATGGAATTAAGACAGAGAAAAAAATAAACAAGGGCACCATGATTAACATTTTGAAGACTATATAGCCTTACCCTCTTAGCTATGTTTTTGTAAATATGCACACACACACCTGTTGTGTTGCATGTCCACATACATAGAAATAGAGATCAATATGGACCTGCCATATTTCCACTTGGGAATGAAATGTAGTCTTCTGAGTCATTAATATTTTCTCTCTCATGTCTCTCATAGGGCTGTATTATAATTACTAGTTGATTTTCTACTGTTTAGACACACCAAGTATTATTATAAAAGTGCATCTAAAGTAGATGAGCATTCTGAGGAGCTTATTTCCAGCCTGTGTATGCCTGTGTCTGTGTGGCAGGCAGGGGCGGCAGGGTGGGGGTGGTGTTGAAGGTTGTTGGAAGTAGGAAAGAGTGTGGTTTATGGAAGAGGTGTTGTCTGAATTGCAGTTTGGTTGGAAATGGACTGGAGGGCATTTTAGCCCATTATTTAGTACAAAATAATATTGGAGAGCAAACAAAGGTTAAGAGACCATCGCGTCAAGGACAGACGTAAAGGTGAAAGGATCATAACTGAGCTCTGGTCATAAGTGTACTAGGGAACATGCTAGGCTCACCCAGCACTGCAAGATGAGTATTCCAGTATCCCCTAAGCAGATGAGGAAGGGTGGAGCAGGGGTCTCCGACAAAGAAAGTAATTTGCCTAAGGCACCAACTATAATACATACTAGAACCAGGATATCATGCCGTTTCCTTGGGAAACTTGAGGGTGTGTTAGAAAGGGGTGGAAGACAAGACTGGGAAGGTGAGTGCTCCTCAGACCTCAGAAGGTGAAGCTAAAAAGTAAGAACTTTTATCAAATTCTCTTACTCTTTCATGCTCACATATTGAATGACACACACAAAAAACAGATATCAGCAAATTTCCAAGAAGCTGTTCACAGAGCAGATTAATATTGGCTGAGGCAAGTGGATTTCCCCAGGGATAGCACACTCTTTAGGGCATATTTCAAAATCAAGTATTCCAGCCCAAGCCAGCCGAAGGAAATTTCAAGGCAGTCCTTCAGCATCTAATTATCAGATAATTGAATTAGCAGGAACCTCCAATAGGTAGTCTCTAGTAAGCCATGCCAGGCATAAAAATGGTCAATGAGGCTAAGCAAGCCCAAGAGTGAGGACGCTTGTAAATGCTAACTACATAGGGAAGGCAGATACAGTCTGAAGGTGAATCCTAGGAGAAAACCAAAAAACCCACAGCAACCATTTGGAGAAAAATCTGCTACCTAAGTGCAAAGAAAACCTGCTATTCCTCTGTTTCACTGGTCTCAAGGGCAAAGAAAGCTACTGCTAGCTGTAGACTCAGCTTCTAGTGTGGACTTGGCTTGTGGAGACCTTCTCATAAACTTCTGACCACTACCCTCTCTTGTGGAAAAACCAAACACTGAGCAAAATTAAAGTCAGTGGGAGGGGTTAGCTTCTGTGCTTGGTTGGCCTGACATGGTAGCCTACCTGGATCTGCACTCTACACACAGAAGACATGGGCTAAATCCCAAAGGCCAAAAGCACACCCTTACCTGGCGGGTAGTAGGAGGTTGGTTCTTACCCTCTCTTCAGACTCCTTCCACTCAAAAAATGACTCTCCACGTGTTACTTTTCTCAAAAATTCTTGACTCAATAATAACCACTCCTGGAGAACCAGGAAAAGAGAAAAAGCATTTATTTAGTACTAGCGTGTTGTGATTAAAAGGACCTAGGATTCGCAAACAAGCAGACCTGGATTCACAACACTGACTCTCCTTCCTTGATACCTGTGTAACAGCAGGAAAATTAATAAATCTCTCTAAGCCTCAGTTTTCTCAACTGTAAAATGGAGGCAGATAATATCCTCCTCCCATGTACATGATGATTAAATGAGATAATGATGGATGAGCATTTGTCACCTAGAAGGCAATCATAAACAATATTTGCCTATGCGTGCCAATCTTCTTATTTCTATATGGGAAAGTGGAGGAGATCCTAATGGGCAAAATACATACACTCACATATGAAAGGGAGAAAAGCACAAAAATGGTCTGCAGCTAGGAGCTGCAACATCCTTTGATCCATTCAGTGGAAAGGCCATTTACTTGCTGTATAACCTTATACAGACAGAAAGCCTATGATACCTTCTTCATGGAATCATCACGAATATTAAATCTATCATCTGTAAAAGCACACTCACTGTCTGTTACATTTACAACTTAGTAATTGACAACTTGAGGTGGAGGTGGATGTGGTAGCATTGAATTAACGAGAACATAACTCACAATGGGTTCACCAATGGGGACTCTGAAATATTTTCTTTGGAGATTGGATGGGGATTTGAGTTGTATAGAGATCAGACATCTGGGAAACAGTCCTCTGATGGAAATTCTGCTATGTAGCCCCATCCTGCCTGAGGCAGGCTTACCAAGCAAAAGTATGGGGGTCCCTCCCTGGCCCCCACATTAACTAGCTGTTCTGCCTGTCTTTCTGGCTTAATTATGCTTCAATAATCCTGACAAGATTGGCTGGATTTCACTGTAAATCATGACAGTGGAAATCCTAGAAAAAAGTAAGATTAATGCTATGACCTTAATCTTGGCATGAAGGCTCATTAATTGCAAATTATGAAGTTAACTGAATTCTAGGGATAGCACTGCCAGCTAGATTAAATTTCCTGAGACCTATTTCTTTACTGACATGAAGATAACTGAAATGCACCAATGACAACCAAGCCAAATATTGGGGATTGCTAAGGAGACAGATAATTATTTCTCTGGCACACTAGTTGCCCAAATCAGAAGAGTCTGATGTCATGCTTTGGAGGACTGTCCCTATTATTACAGCCACCCTCCCTGTCTTCTTCATGTTCAAGGGTGTGATGCAATCTCTCCGAACCTCAGTTTTACAATAATATTTATTAAGAATGAAATACACACATGCATATATAACTACAAGAAGTGCTCAATAAAAAGTAGTCATGATCATCATCCCATCTTCCACTCTTTGCCGTTGTTCATTACTATAAGGAACCCTGGAGGGAGGAAAGAGCTGTATGGCTTTCCTTCCACAGGCTGCACCCTGGCTGGCTGCAGAAATGACACCATAAATGACACAGAAAAATCACTGTACACCCAGGGCCTCCCTAAGTTCAAGGCAGCTTCTGTTTCTACCTAGCAACTGGTCAATGCAGATTCTAGTACAGTAGTTCCCTCTTATCCATCGAAGATACATTCCAAGACCTGCAGTGGATGTCTGAAACCAAAAATAATACCGAACCCGATTGCCATCAACTGGAACACGTTTCTGTTCTTGTCTTCCACTCACAAATTGAAGGCTTTTCCATTTTAATAAAGCACTTATACACTGTGGCCATAACATCTGCCATCTGAGATGCAGTGGCAGAACTAGCATGAATTCCTTTTTTTCTTCTTCACAATTTCACAGATAAAAGATTCATTCTTACCATAGATCTTCGGAACCTCAGAATACTATTTTTTTCTTATTAAATCAGGAACTTTTGCCTTTTCACTTAAAGGAAGCACTCTACAGCTTTTCTTTGGCATATCCAAATTGCTGGCATCATTACTCTTGTGATTTGGGGCCATTATGAAGTTAAATAAGGGTCACTTGAATACAAGCACTGCAATAACCAAGATAGTCAATCTGATCACTTACACAGCTACTAAGTGACTAAGAGGTAGTAACATAGATGCTGGACAAAGGGATGATGCATATCCCAGGCAGGACCAAGCAAGGTGGTGCAAGATTTCATCACACTACTCAGAATGGCATACAATTTAAAACTTATGAATTATTTCTGGAATGTTCGAATGTTCATAATACTTTCAGGCCACAGCTGACAGTGGATAACTGAAACCTTGGAAAGTGAAACCATGGGTAAGGTAGTCTACTGTTTGTGTCTCCTCTTTCCTACAGTCTGGTCTGTGTAGTTCCATCTGCTCTTGGGTCAAAAAAATTTACATGCACAAATCCTCATCCAACACTGAGAGATGAGTATTGCAGTCTCCACTACACAGGAGGAAGGAGGAAGACTCTGAAATAGAGAGGAGTGTGTATCAGCCAGCAGTGACGGTACATATTAGAGTCAAGATATTATGGTGTTTCCTCACAGAACTGGGTGGACATAGAGGGTATATTAGAGAGGGGTGAGAGGTGAGACTGCAAAGGCAAATGATCCTCAGATCTCAAAAGGCTTGAAA
Source organism: Plecturocebus donacophilus (assembly GCA_004027715.1). Taxonomy (NCBI): domain Eukaryota; kingdom Metazoa; phylum Chordata; class Mammalia; order Primates; family Pitheciidae; genus Plecturocebus; species Plecturocebus donacophilus. The sequence continues at coordinate 80,448 of PVKP010005562.1, read as the reverse complement.
GTTAAGCTAACCTTCAAAGAAGTAGATAAAAGAATTTAGAATCACTGGGAAGGGTGAGGAGATGGTTTTGTTGAAAGCTGCAACACAAAATTAATTGAGAATGTGCAAGAAGTGCTTAGCAAGAAGACAGTGCTTAATTTCTATTTGTGTCAAACACTCAGCATGACGCTTACCAGGGTAAGCCATCCAAAAAAGGACACTTAATTGAACTGAATTGAATCTGTCAAGAAACCAACAATTCCTATTCACTTTTAAACCAATTTCAATTGCACTGAAGTGCAGCAAGATGACAACAGCAGTAGCCATCATTTATTAAGCACCTTCTGATCCCTGGGAACTAGACTACAAGCTTTATGTCCACTATCTTACTTAATCTTCACAATTATGTTCCCAGGTAAGTTTGATTATCCCCTTTTTACAGAGGACCAAACTGAGCACTGGTCTTAGACTATTTGGGCTGCTATAACAAGATACTATAAATTCAGTGGCTTACTAACAACAGAATGTATTTCTCACAGTTCTGGAGGCTGGAAAGTCCAAGATCAAGGTGCCTGCAGATATGATGCCTAGTGAGGGCCCACTTCTTTATTTGTAGAAAGCCGTCTTCTCCCTGTGTCCTTGCATGGTGAAAGAGACAAGCAAGTTCTCTTGGGGCCTATTTGATAAAGGCACGAATCCCATTCATGATGGCTCTGCCACCATAACCTAATCACCTCCCAAAGGCCCTACCTCCAAATATTATCACATTAAGGTTTAGGTTTCAGCATATGAATCTCGGAAAGTGGGGGACACAAACATTCAGCCCACAGCAGGACCCAACACAAAAATTTAGGTCATAATCCAGGCTCTTCTCTAGGTCTGTCTCACTCCAAAACCTGTGTTCCACTGACAACATTTTGCTGCCTCCTATGGTATTTGTCAAAAGCTTAAAACATGAAAGGAAACAGTCAAACCCAAAAGCACTGCTGGAGAACAAAAAAGCCAGACCCAGGCCTGATGTCTGCTCTGCATTAATCTGAGGATATTTTCAAGAACAGACACCCAGGAGTTGAAAACTGCTACGCATTCATTGCTTAACAATGAAATTAATGAAAAGTGGTTTCTAAGGCTTGAACAGGCAGGAGTGGGAAACCACGGTCCAGTTATGATCATGGTCCCTCATACGGACTTGTTCCCACAAAGGGATGATGATGGTGGGTCAAGATGCTCTTTCCTATTTCAGCCTCTTCTTGCTTCCCAGTCCTATCCACCCCAGAGGCACACGCAGCTTTTAGGGTCAGTAGCTGCTGTCTTTGACTCTCATGTTCAACAGCCACCCGTACCAGCATCAGGGGTAGTGGCAGCAGAGCATAGGAGGTGGGGAAAGAGCATGAGCCTGAAGAACCAAACTGTAAATATATTTTCTATCTTGCCCAAAGAACCACTCTACAGACTTGGAAACCTGCCCATTGTCAAGTCCCTTTGAGGTGTGAAAGCACATCAGTGCTGACAAACCCAGGGTCACAGCCTTTTTTCTTTGAGGAGACTATGGCCAAAAGAGCTGATAAATCATTAGCAGCATCTGGTCTCTTTTGCTGCCTTTACATCCCAGGTAACACAATCAGAACTCACAGGCTCCGAGATTTCAAAGATAGGCACTGATGAGCATAAAAATGGTCTCCAAAAACGCAGGTGACAGCCAAGCAGGTAGCTTTCCATCATGAACAATGTGTCTTCTGCAATATCCACAGGATTGTAAGAGTAGGTGGGCAGATACATTGAAAGGGTTTGGTTTCCAAAGAAGGACCTAGGGCTATAGCTAGCTTATAGACTGGAAGAGGGCAATGCAGCCTTTTGGTGTCTGATATCAGTCTTCACTCAAAGCCTGGAACAAGCCCATTACTGTATAGCATAACTGTACAAGCAAACATGGTAGTTCTGGGGGAATCTAATCTTCGCCAGGCTCATGCTGTGTACTAGGTTTCATGCAAGATGCTTCACACACACTGTTTCATTTCACTCTGAAAAGGACCTTGCTAAAAAGGTTATCCGTCTCAGTTAATAGGTACAAAAATGAGGCTCAGAGAGGTTGCATAACCTGCCCAAGCTAAGTGGCCTGGCAAAGAGTGATGCAAGGGGTTCCCAAGGTTAAATGTTAGCCTAGGTAGCAGGTTACACATCGAAATAGCCTGGGGTGCCTGTTTTTTAAAATGCAGATTTCCAGATTTCTCTCAAATCAGAATCTCTGAGAGTGGGACCTAAAGTCTACATCTTTCAACACCGCTCAGTAGCTTCTGATAAACAGAAAGTACAATAACACAGCCACAGCCCTATGCCACACTGTGTGATAGAGATAGGCAGCCCTAAATTAGGGTCAGGCAGGGTCAGGGAGAAAGGCAGAGGAGCTACCAATCACTGAGTGCTTCATACAGATTATTACACTTGATCATTACAACAACCTACTGAGGAGGACATTATCATGCCCATTTTACAGAGGAGGAAACTGAGGCTCCGTGAAGTTAAATGACTGGATAAAGGTCACATCTGTTAAGAAATAGACTGGATAAAGGTCACATCTGTTAAGAAATACTGGGGTCAGAACACAAACTAGATCTGTGTGGCTCTAAATCTCATGCCCTTTCACTATCACATTCTCCCTTTCCTCTTTCTGACAGAGACTAGAGGTCTCAGTGCAATTGCCAGTAGCATGTGGATAGCTGTAGCTATGGAAGGGCCCAAAAAAGACCTTGCCCAATATCAATCAGGCAGCAGAAATGGCTACATCCTGGGGAAGACTGATTCTTCCTCCAGCAGCTACAATTGCTGTTCTTCTGATAAGAGCAGAAGCCTGGACTCACCAAATACAATGTGGGCAGCACCACAGTGGAGCCATCATCCCTCCTCTCAGCACACTTGCATGTTGGGAGTCCATTCCCTTCCAGGCAAGGGTCCAGGCATTTGAAAATCTGCATGACCTGACCCATAACCAACAGAGTTCAAGATCCAAATATCAGTGTGCCTTTAAGCATATGGCTTTCCTTCTCTGGACAAAATATCTTTCTATAAAATGTGGAGGTGAAATTTGCTGTTCTCCAGGGTCCCATGAACTCTGGGTGACTCTATGACTTACAGAGTCTATATAATGTGAGTGTTAAATTGTGATCTGTGCAATTATGACTACTACAAGGCAAGGACTGTTAGGAGTCTCGCCAAACCGGACATGGAGTTGAAGTTTTTAACTGCCACTAATTGGTGGCACTGGTAGAACGGAAGCATTCAAATCTCCATCATGGCTTCTGTTTTTTATTTCTGCCCCAGAAGCCCAGGGGCGGGGAACTATTATCTAACAAGTTGGCCACTTGCAAGTGCCTTCTTTCCTCTTTCCCTGCACTTGGGAGTAACCTCAAGTGACTGCCTGTTGACTGATCACTCCTCAGTTGCCCTTCTCGAAACCTTGAAGCATATGCACAATCGCCTGCAACCTCCTAAGGCAAGATGGGGTGAGTCAGAGAACACTACACACACAGTGCCAAGCACAGGGCTTTGTACGTAGTGGTAGTAGTAGTATTCTAGCATTCCACTACTAAAAATAACAAAACATACCTAAAATCAGCTAAGATTTGAGTGCCTACCATATATCAGGCATTATTCTAAATGCTTTATAGCCCTATAATGTACATGCCATTACTATCTTGTATTTGTAAATTTGGAAACAGATACAGAGGCTCACTTTCTTGCTGAGGTCACACCGTTACTAGGCTAACCATGGACAGCCTCACACACCATTGCTGAATGAGAACACAGAGAGAATAGTTGGGGCTGTGTGACCTTGGCATCAGATGGACTCGGGTTCATACTCCAGCAATTTATTAGCTGTTTCTTTAGACAAGCAGCTTAAACCTTTTGGTGCCTGTTCCTTCATCTGTAAAATAGGATAACAACATCCACCTCGTTCGTGGGTTTTTTCTGAAGAACCCAACGTTGCACCTGGCCTATTTATTTACTCAGGGATCTATTGAGCTTCTACTGTGTGAAAGGCTCTGTGATGGGTGTCGGGAAAACAGAAAGAATAAAGCATGATGTCTGATATCAAGCTGCTCGCAGTCTACTGACAGGCAAACACAAACAAAAATTGTATATAAGACCATATGGGAAGGACAATGTGATGCACAGGGCATCACTGGAGAACAGAGGAGAGCACCTGAGCAAAGAAAGCTGGAGTTCGCAAAGATGAATGAGGCTAACCAGGCCACGTGGAAAGAAGGGCACTCAGGGCCAGGTGGTTCCATCCTATCAGTCAATCATGCCATACCTGGGCATCAGCCTCAACTCTACTCTCATACCTCACATCCAATCTTTCAGAAAATACTGTCTATACTACATCCAAATTTTATCCAGAATTTAAGATATGTAGAGAGCTCCCACTTACCCAAGAGTGGATAGATATGCACGCGCACGCACACACACACATACACACACACACACACATTTACAAAGTGAAGAGATAAACTCAAAACTTGAAAGAGAGTTACCTGTGAGGGAAGGAACAGAGTAGAGGAGACACGGACAGAAGCCTGATTTCTTTGAATACAACCTGTTTTAAAGATTTGAATTTGGAACTATGTAAATATTCTATATCATTACAAACATAAATTTTAAAGCAACCCCTCCAAAGTGAAAGCAAAATGAAGCAAACAAATCCAACTTAGTATGAAATTGATGATATAATCACACAGAGAAACTATCTCAAGTAACTTTAAGATACAAAATAACTGTCTTAAAGTAAAATCTATACAACTAGTACCCCCACTACCACCAAAAGAAAAACAAAAAACCAAAAAGTATCTTAAACTGTTTTGGTGATAGTGGTGGTATTGTGATTCTGTGGCTGTGTATTGTGGCATAAAGCAAAAAAGCAATTACACTGGTGCAATTGAGAATTAGAATTTTGGCATTGGAGAAAGCATTATCATTATGAATCCATAATGTACTTTATCTTTTAAAAAATTTGCTCCTAGCTCTGTCCACTGAGAAGGCCTAGACACAAAGACCAGCTCAGGAGCAGTGAGCACCCCTCACACCAAGACAGTAGTCTTGATGCACCATTTCCCTCTAAAAGGAAATAGAGCCCTTTGAAAAACTGGCTGATTCTAAGATTGGGGCAGAAAATGCACAAGATGAGCCTGGAACATCTGGTGATACAAGAAAGCAAGGAAAGCAGCAAAGACTACTTGAGTGTGTCAGAAGCATTGAGGAGCCAGCTTCGGAGGCTCCCATGGCCACAGATGGTCCATTTAGGCATCAGTAAGAATACTGATGTCCCTCTGTATACTCAAGAGACTGGATCCAGGACCCCTGACGGATACCAAAATCCAAGGATGCTCAAGTGCTTATATAAAATGGTGTAGTATTTGTATACTACCTACACACATCCTCCCATGTACTTTAAATCATATCTAGAGTACTTATAATATCTATTACAATGTACATGCTACACAAATAGTTGTTTTATACTGTACTGGTTTTTATTTGTATTTATTTATTGTTTTGGTGTTTTTTCCAAATATTTTTGATTCAGGGTTGGTTGAATCCATAGATGTGGAACCCTCAGAGGGCCAACTGTAATAACTGCAGCGGATTGAAACATGAATGTGTGTTTAAAAACATGAGTTCACAATAATAAAATGAAGAGAAAGAGAGAAGCTTCAGAAGTCACCCTTAGAGAAGAATAGGGAACTTAATTTTTATTTTTGAAAACTGGTAATGAAGGGTAAGAATCGAGCCTTTTTCCTTTTTTTGCTATATGAACTTTACTCCAGGGTAACCAAATGTCTGATGAGGAAGAGTTTTTTCTCATATAAATATTCCAGCAAATAAAAAAAAAGTAAGAATTACATTTGGAGCCCCTAATGAAACAATAGAACTAGGCAGTGATGACAAAAACAGAAACAACCACACATTATATATCCCCGATGGAAATACAAAACACAACCTATGAGACAGTCTTGCAAAAAGCTAATCTGAATATAAGTCTGATCAAGCCTCTAATCTACCAGGAACACAGAGGACAAAGGAAAGGTTAAGTGACACCACAGGGATGCAGTCAGCAAAATCCAGACTTTGGGAAAATCTACAGTAAAAATGCCCTGTTTTTTTCCAACAACAACAACAAAAATTGCAAAGGAACAAAAAAGACACAGAGAAGAAACTTTAAAACCAACTAACTTCAATGCATAAACATTATTTGGATCCTAGTTCAAACTATAAAAAGGCAAAAATAAGATTCCCACTTATAAGAATCAAGAAAATCTGGACAGGTTGGATATTTGATGATATTAAGGACTATTAAGATTCTAGATGAGATAAGAATATTGTGACAATTTTTTTTTTTTAAGAAGCCCTTTATTGACTGATTGATTGAGAAAGGTTCTCACTCCAGGCCTCAGCCTCCCCAGTAGCTAGCACTACAAGTGCATGCTACCAGATAGGCCCTTACATGTTAGAGGCAATTTCAAATATTTAATGATATTATGGCTGTGATTTACCTCACAATAATCCAGAGGGTTCGGGACAGGTATAGAAAAATGAGATTTGTCGTTAGTGGATAATTGCTAAAGCTGAGTACTGGGGATATGGGTTTCTGGTTTCTACCTGTTTCCCCTTTCTATGTGTTTGTATATTTGAATTTAGAAAACTATATATATTTATGTGCTACATACATTATGTACAATGTTTATATGGTTTAGCTATGTTCCCACCCAAATGTCATCTTGAATTGTAGTTCCTATAATCCCCACGTGTCGTGGGAGGGACCTGTGGGAGGTAATTGAATCATGGGGGTGGTTACCTCCATCCAGCTGTTCCCGTGATAGTGGTGAGTTGTCACAAGATATAACGATTTATAGGGGACTTTTCCTCCTTTTGCTTGGCACTTGTCCTTGCTGCTGCCACGTGAAGAAGGGCATGTTTTCTTCCCCTTCTGCCATGATTGTAAGTTTCCTGCAGCCTCCCCAACCACGCTAAACTGTGAGTCAATTAAACCTCTTTATAAATTACCCAGTCCTGCATATGTCTTTATTAGTAGTGTGAGAACACACTAACACAAATGTATATAATATTTTTATACACTTACATATAAAGAGGTATAATAAACCTTTTCTCACTACCTATGGTGCTACCAGCCTAGTCTAAGCCAATCACTTCTCATCTGAAGTATTCCAATATCCTCTTCACTGCTGTCTCTGCCTCCACCCTTGCCTCCCTAAGGTCTAGTTCATAGAAACAAAAGTGTTCTTTTAAGAAATAAGGCAAATGTTACTCTTCTGCCGAAAATTGTTCAATCGTTTCCCATCTCACTTAGAATAAAAACCAAAGCTCATACAATGGGCTACCAGGCTCTATAGGAACTGGCCTCTGAACTCCTCTTGCGTTATCTCCTACTCTCTCTCTCCTCCCTGTGTCTTTGCTACAGCTACACTACTCTTCTATTCAACATGTACTTGCCTCAGGACCTTTGCACTTACAATTCCACTATACCCCAGAGAGCCACGTGGCTTCCCTTTCCTCACTTCCTATAAGTCTCTCCTTAAATCAGAGACACTTTCCTGTTCACCCTATATAAACTCTTAGCCTACTCTTTTTTCTTCATGATTCTTTTTTATCTTGAGGGTTTTTTCTTTTTCCTGTCACCATCTACTGTAAAAGAAGCTCCATAAAAGGACAGACATAGTTGATTTGATAACTGTTATTTGCCAGATTATCTGGCTCAAAACATACTGTTAATTCTGACCTGAGATTCTAAATTATAAACTGGTCCGCAATACCGCACAGGGTATTTATCAAAGGGTGGTAGGATAGGCAAGAAGCACATTATGGAATGCTTGTATGCCCCTTTAAGACTTTGAATTTTATCTTTAGGTGATGAGAAGTTTCAAGCCTATAATATAATAGGTCTTCAAATTTTATAGTCATTGTTACCAACACCATCATTTTACAGTATGGGAGATTATGGGGTAAAAATGGAAGATACAAAGCAATCTGAGTCACCTTGTTTCCTCCCACTCTTCCCATAGGTAAAACCCAAATCCAACCCACCTTTCTTTCTTTTTTTTTTTTTTTTATAATTTATTTATTTATTTATTAGAGATGGGGTGTCACTATGTTGCCCAGGCTGCAGTGCAGTAGCTATTCACAGGCATGATCCTCCTACTGATCTCCGTTTCCGACCTGGGCCAGTTCACCCTTCCTTAGGCAATCTGGCGGTCCCCCGCTCCCAGGAGGTTGCCATATTGATGCCAAACTTAGTGCCGACACCCAATCGGCACAGTGCATCACTGTCCAGAACTCCTGGACTCAAGCAATCCTCCAGCCTCAGCCTCCCGAGTAGCTGGGGCTACAGGCATGCACCACCACGCACGGCCCAACCCACCTTATTACACATCCACTAATCTTTACTAAGTACCTTACTTGGTTCAGGCCATTTCCATCTCTAGCCTCCTAACAGCTTTGGACCCCTCCAATCCTCTCCAGAGGGTTGAGGCACATTGTTAAAATACAAATTTTATCTTATCACTCCCCTTCATAGAAACTTTTAGGCACAGGGTTACATGGTTTACAAAGCTTTGAATGACCTGGGAACTGCTTCTCTTCCCATTCTCACCTCCTGCATTCCTCCTTCACCCATCTTTGCCCCAGTCCCAGGGAAACTCTTTGCAGTTCTCTCAACAACCCTTTGCTCTCACTTTCTTCTGGATCATTGCACACATTTTTCTCGGTGTGCACTGTCTCAAGAGTATTTTTGCTGTTTCCAGCAACAATTCTGTATGTTGCACGCATTACATTCTGTGCTTTATCTCAATAAAGCCATTTTAAGACCTCACATTATTCAGCACCTTGCCAGAGGCTGTCAAGCTTAAGGATTTTGTAGCCCATGTTCTCCTACTGCTCCTGTCAAACATGGTTACATGTTATCTTGCAGTTTGTGTATTTGCCTACAAAATTTTGCAAGTAAAATCTCATCTGGGCATCTTTTTCTTTTGACAGTTTTGTTATCACCCTCTCCAAAGAAGGGATAGTTACATTAACCTAACAACAAATTTGTCATCTTTTTCTCAATTATGTGATCTAAGAAATTCAAAAATATCTTCAGTAGAACTTTTTACAGTAAATGAATTGGATACAGACATGGCTGAAGTCTTGGTTACTTTGCAAAATAAATTTATTTATTTCTATTCATATCTATGCTTTTTACTTTAAAAGGCCATGCAAACAACCTACAAATCCTTAATAATGATTCTCCAGGCTCTGCCTTTGACATAATATAATCAAACATAGGGCAATATTAAAGACTAAAACTTCAGAAAAAAATCAAATAGTCACAAGGAATTCTGGGCTGAGGGACATTGTAGAGAGCATTATTAGGGTTAGGATGAAACAAAATTTGCAGTTATTTCCTCAAATATTTGAAGCTATATCCATGGAGGAAAAAAAAATCCTAAGTCATTGCTCTAAAGATGGCACTGATGCTTTTTAAGGTTTTAAAGCCACTATGTTTTCAGGAGTTATGACAATTTCTATAATAACATATGGGTTGGAATCCTGATTCTGTCACATGCTTGCTATGCTGTGACCTTGGGCAAGTCACTTAAACTCTTTGAGCCTCAGTCTCCTCAGCTGTAAAATGAAGATAACTATATCCAGTTTATAAGGCAGTTGTAAAGCTGAAGTAAAATGATATCCATAGAAGTACTTTATAAACTAAAAATAAAGCAGTGATGGTTTTTATTCATGGTCAATGCCAAAGAGCAATGCAATCAGAAGATAAAACTCCTCTCAGAACTTCAGTTCTCCATCTAAGAGTCCATTTATTTCACCAAGCTGTTATTTTTATTGTAATTAGAAGCATATCCAAAGATCTCTGCTGAGCCCAGACGAGTAATAAGGCCAAAATGTACTATTCAATTCCCACTATTAATTTGGGAGATAGTGTTCTTTTTGTTTATTTGTTTAAAAACACTTCTCGGTATATTAAAATTCTTAATATGAGCAGGTGAATTAACATTAGATTGAGAACCCAAAATGCTCAAACTGTAGCAATGTACAATCTGCTAATGATGGATGGATTGTGGCCAGTGAAAGCACATCTGTGAGTCTCTAACCACTGTAAATAAAAGAATCTGCCATTGTTCTCAGAGCAACTCAACTCCTCTGCCAACAGAACATCCTTTGAGCATCCTCCAATTTTCTGTAAATCTCATGTTTGAAATTCTGATATAATCATCTAATTCCCATTCTCTAAGTACTTAAATGGATGTTATGAGTAAAGAGTGACTTAAATATTTTTATAAACTGTTGCTAATATCAAAAACATCACTGGTATCTTATGTTCAAAGCCTCTGGGAGACCTCAAGAGAATTCTGGAAAAAAAAAAAAAAAAAAACCACTGTCAATTTAACCACTTCCTAAGGTGAGTTTAATGAAGCAAAAGAGAATAACACTTCACCGAGGACATTAATCATTTTTCCAAACATACCTAAGCAAAGTAGATTTGACAAGTGTGATAGCACTTACTACTATCATTATTGAGGCCTGTCCAAAAATTGCCATTGATTCAGGGGAGGGGAGTCATTGCTGATAATGAGCTTCTGTCTCCCCCTCTGTGACAAATAAATTCCAAAATATGTAACGCTCAAACATGACATTAGTTTATTTTTCTTTTTCATTTCTGCACTTAAGGCATTTGCTTTAGCTGTCCTCCTACTAAGAACCTCTTCCTGGCTCTTGGCATAATTGATTCCTTCTCATCACCCAGAAAGGTGTTCCACCACCCAATTCACTGAACATTTGTTATTCGTAAATATCAAAGTTTCCAGTGCCCCTTCCTGTGGTCTACATATCCTGATTTGGGGTTGGAAAAGATGGCTAACCATAGAGACATCTTTCCCTCACTGAGTGCCCATTGTTAACATTTGTATTCACAATCCACCTGCCATATTGACAGCAGAAAAAAACAAAAATTTAGAAAGCAAAGCTATAAGCAAAAAAAAGTCCAGAAAAGCCTATGATCAATCAGAGCCTACAATCTCTAAACAGACACAGCAATGCTGGCGAACTCAGGCCTAGAACCAGGTCCCAGGTCCCAGGACACACTGAGAGATTCTAGGAAATGAAGAAATTGATGTCCAGGCCCCTGAGAGTAATGAACATGAGGCAGCAGGCAAATTAAGATTACTAGCTTGGTATCAGACCAACGTGGAGCCAAATTCCAACCTGACCACCTGTAGTAAGTCCTGTGATATCTCTGTGCCTCAGTTTCCTCATGGGAAAGAAAATAAACCAAGAGCACTGCTAACAACAAAATGGAATACAGGGACAATGCCCTTTGCCAATTTGGTCACCCAATATTTTATCTGACCTGAGATCATACTCAGCAAACACAGTATAAAAGCCATCCCTTCAATATGGGGCTTATAACCTATCTTAAACAACATTTGCTACTCAAGTTATAATTAGAAATGTCTGGTTATTATAAGGAACATGAGAGGGATTTATGAAGTGTTAATGAGCAACTCTGGTCTGTCTGGCATCAAAGTGAGTGGGCAATGACCTCAGGCTCCAGTGCATTAAGATAAAAGGGTGGCAGCTTCACCCTGTACTCGCTGTACAACCTTGAGAAGTTACTTCCTCTCTTTGGAAAATTTGGTTTGTAAATTGGGAATTAATAATCGTACCTGCCCCCTAGGATTCATCTGAAAATTAAATAAGAGAATGCATGTTAACATACACCTAGCAATTAAATAGTAAGCCCCAAATAAATGACAGGTATTTTTACCATTGTGACCGCCACACCAAAGATTCTGAATCTCAGTCTTTCACAGAATCCTGAGAATTTCTGGGAGATCCTGCTTTGCCAATTTTCCTAGAAATGGAACTTCATAAACCAGGGAAGCCAATGGCTATAGAGAACCAACCAGGACCTGTTTTTCTGGAGCTGAAACAGAAGGAGGAGGGGTATGGTAGAGACTGCTATTTGTCAACCAAAATCCATTCTCCCCTCCTTGTTCTTCTTAGGAATATTTTTAGCTGGTTATGTGGACTACCAGAATAGAAGACTACATTTCCCAGGCTTCCTTTAAACCATGTATGACCATGTAATTAAGTTCTGACCAATGAGGTGAGAGTGGAAGTGAGACTGCAACTTACAGGCTGTTTCTTAGAGAGGAAAGGTAAGCCCTTTCCTCACCTTCACATTGGCTAGAAAACAAATGTTTGGTTGGCCATCTTAGATATGAGGAAGACAGTAATACCCTAAGGATCAAAAAGCAGCATGATAAAAGCAGCTTGGCACCCTAGCTACTTTATACAGCATCTATTCCAGATCAGACTTTTATATGAGCAAGAAATACACTTCCATCTCCTTAAGCCACTGTTATGATAGCCTTTGTGACATAGAACCAAACCTCTAGCCTCATAAATATTGTAGACAATGTGGACAAGGAGAAAGGAAGGCAGAATATGGTAGAGGATTGCAATATGTCCCTGGTATATAGTGGCATCTACATCATTTTTTGTGTATTTAAACATACTCTGTTGGACTCCATGCAATCAACCCGAATTTGAAATATTGAGGTCAACTTCAAAAACAAGAGGCACACAGGCCAACTGGAGAGTGTCCATAAGGAGACTTGGTAATGAAAGGTAAAGAAAACCCATCTCATGAGGAAAGACTAAGAGCTAAAAAGAGAAAAGTAAGCCAGAAAGGTAAGATTAGGTTTCAAGTAACTCAAGGGCAGTAAGTTAAACAGGACTTCTCTCTTTGCACTCAAGTTTCTTCATCTGCAAAATAAATAGGTAAACCCAGAAAAAATCACTTTCAGGTACACTATGAGGGATCTATAAATTCAAAAGAATTTATGTTGCACCAAGGGACAGAACTACAAACCACCTAGATACAGCACTGGGAGAGTGAAGGGCAAGACTTCCATTGAACATCAATAAACATCCTAGCAATGTTTCTTGTCCAGCAATAGAATGGCTGCCTTCCAAAGTCCAGAGCCACCTAACTAGAGGGGTTCAATCAGGGACTAGACTTGGATTCAGGTCCCTAGAGGATGTGCTAAGTCTTGGAAGAACCAAAAACTTAAAACAGCTCCCTAGAGATACAGTTTCCTCTTGCAGACCGAGCAAAAACATGAGCGTTGTAATAGACAGTTTTGTATTTGAATCTATTTCTGCCACTAATCTGGCTACATGATCCTGAACAACTTATTAACCTTCTTTGTGTCTTGGTTTCCTCATTTTTTTAATGGGGATAGTAAAACATAACTTGAAGTATATTTTATTATTTATAGGAATATTTTAAATATTTTAGTAAATATAATAAATATAAATGCTTTAATAAAATATACTTCAAGTTATGTTTTACTATCACCATTTTATCCCCAGATGCTCTCTGGGTCAGCTGTAGACATTTCCTCTTTTGAACAGAGCTGAAGCTATTATAATATATATCAAGCACATTGTACAATATAGGCTCATAGCTGCTTATAGTAGTCATCGTAATCATCTTACTGACTTTATAAGTGGAGGAAAAGAAAAATGTGACAAGCTCAGAAGATGAAGTTAGTCATCCTGGTGGAAGCATCAGCAGGTAGAAGGCTGGAGTTTGTGGACTGGGCAGGTAGTTGCACAATCAACATAAACAAGGGCTTGGCACAGAAATGCTGTGGTTGAAGTGCAGGCAGGATCAAAAGTCACTCACAAGGTGGGAAAGGAAGGAGAAGCAGCAGTTGCAGGACCATCAGACACTGGGAAAGGACCCTCATTCAGACCTCCATCTACCCATTCACTATTTATTTATTATCTATGAGCAATTGCACAATGAGAAAAGTACCACCAAGAGGAAAATACAGAGCATAATCAGGGCACAAAAAAGAAGTACCTTACCCAGATTTAGAGGGTCAGACAAGAGTTTCCAGTGGACATGATATCTAACTTGAGACCTGCATTACCAAGGCAAAGGTGTTTGGGGGCAAAGGGTGGGGAGACAGCTCAAGCTGATGAAGTGTTGGGAGGAGGGTGGAGAATCATAAAACCTCTCCCACTTCTCCTCGAAAACTCCTACATTCTGAAGAACCAAGAAGACTGCTAAGTCCTTCCCAACTCTTAAGGTTCTATTATGGCCTCAGATGCAAAAGCAAAATAAAAGAAATGCCCTACCAACTGAGGTCAAGCAATTTTTCAAAAAAATAGTGGCAGGTGTGGATGGCAACATGCGGGTTCCTTATGGTTTTGGAACTATTTGGTACCTTAGCTGTGATTCAGGAACCCACACAGTTGAGAAAATAGTGTAGAATTTAACATACACACATGCGTGCACATGCAAATGAGTACAAGAAACTAGGGGAATCTCAGGTGGAATGAATAAATGTCAATATCGTGGCTGCGGTATTACACTAGAGTTTTGCAAAATATACCACTGGGAGAAATGGGCAAAGTTTACAGGTATCTCTCTGTACTATTTCTCACAACTGCATGTGAATCTATAATCATTTCTATAAAAATTTCAGTTACAAAAGTAGATGCAGATAAAGAACATAGTTACATAAAATTGCAGTTATGAAATAGAAATTCATCATTGAAATTTTAGCAAAACACATTTAAAAGTTGTTAATTACTGATATCTACTACCGAAATATTGTTCTGTAATATTTCGTTAGTTTCTTCATTTTTAGACTAGTACACATCTTTACAATAATTTTTCTATGTAAATACAAATATATGTGTGTACATGTTTATGTAGTTTAATTCAATGTATAAAAATTGTTTCTTGTTTATACTACCAATTTTATATTTTAAAGATCTTCCATCATATTAAAAATTTCTTGAGCTGGGCATGTTGGCTCATGCCTATAATCCCAATACTTTGGGAAGCCGAGGTGGGAGAATTGCTTATGCCAGGAGTTCAAAACCAGACTGGCCAACATGGTGACACCATCTCTACTATTAAAAAAAAAAGCAACTTTTTTGAGTTGGTAATACTATATAGGCATATCTTAATTTTCTAAACCAATCCTCTATTTTGAGACATTTTAGGCAGTTTCAAGTTTTTTTCTATTATAAATAATTCTGTAATAAATTAAATCAAACTGGTTGCCAACCTTACTGAGTTGACAGAGAAACAAGTTACCAGATACAAAATGTTGAGTTAAAATGGATCTTAGAAATCACTTGACCAAACAATTCCCCTAAAACAAACATATACCCACACATAAATCATTTTATAGCTATGGAAATTATGGGCCTATTCTCACTTCAGGATGTAAGGACAATGTACAATTTCAAAAGTCCTCTATTTAAAACAGAAAAAAAAAGCATGAGCCGCCAACCTTGCTCTAAGTCACTTTTGACCTTGTAGAATGAAGTAGAAAAAGTGTAAGTGGAAGAAACTAGAGAGAAAATAACTAAGAGTTTAAAACATGATAGATATGCTTCATATTCACATTCTCTATGACCTTGGGGAAACAGTTTAACTATTTTATTTCTTCATCCATAACTATACCTTCCTCCTTACTAGGTCCTCAGTAAACATCTGCTATCTAAACGAATGAATGAAGTACGGGCATATGCAGGGACTCAACTGCTCACTGTTACTCAAACAGGCAAAGTTCTTCCAAGCTTCTAGTTTGGAATGTCCTCCCCTATTTCCCTCTCCACGAGGAAATCTGGCCTATGTGGCAAAGCCAGCACTAATGTCTCCCTTCAAGAAGCCTTCATCAACCCATTTACTTACTTTTTCCCTGTACTGTCTATCTCATACTTTGTTAAGTTACATAGACCCTGCTTTCTACTGCTTGCAAAAGAGCAACTTGAGGGCCAGTTTTCCTCCTTTTTCATCTTTGAGCAGGGCTTTACCAACCATCTCAACAGGAGACATGCTCCTCACATGCCTCAGTCTGTCTACAGCTTTGGATGAGAGACACACCAATAATACCTATATGTGTAATTGGATTCTTCCCTCCTGGAATTTAGAATTTGGGATTCAGAGACAAATGATCATTGAGAAGAGGTTGCTTTAAGCAGTGGCATAGAAACTCAGGACTTTTGAGGAAGCCATGAACACAGAGAAGACAATAAAGCTTGTCTTCAGAGACAGTGAAGGGCAGAGCAAATGCACAGGAGGGGAAACAAGAACTATGGGGCAGTGGAGAGGGGGCTTCCGGGAGGTGCTCACTTCTGCGGTACATGATGCATATGGGCTGGCTCCACTGCCCCTGGGCCCCAGGAATTACTCTGTGACTTTATAACAACTCTCTTCCTTTGGTTTGTAAGTAATATGTTTTAAATAGACTTTTACTAAGCAATGGGCAAAGACTACAATGCTTTTTCCTCCATTCCTTTATCATTCTATTTCTCCCTACAAAAATACTCTTTCCAACTTCATCTGAAATGTTCAAATCCTACCCATCCTTCAAGACTTCAACCTAACCACGAAGCGGCCCATCTCTACCTTCTCTGAACTCCCTCATAGAGCATCCCGTCTGTGCTTGGCACACGAACATCAGAGCTATTCCTGTCTTGCCTTAGCCTCCTTTTAAATCACTTCCTCTCTCTAGGCCTCAGTTTCCTCACTCAAAACGAGTAGACTGGATGAGATTGCTGGGTGGCAAACAGGGTTCTACACAGTCCCAGGTTCTGTCCCAGGCAACACTGTTGGGGGGAGGGAAGGGAGTGGTCCCAGAAAGCAGTGTCCAGACTCCCACCCTTACTTTAACAAGAGCTGCTGTTTTCATATACAGTCATGTGCACATAATGATGTTTAGGTCAATGGCAGACTGAATATATGACAGTCATCCCATAAGATTATAACAGCTGAAAAATTCCTATCACCTAGTGATGTTGCACCCATCGTAACATCTCAGTGCAATGCATTACCTTTTCTATGTTTAGACAGTTTTGATGCATACTTACCATTGTGTTATAATTGCCTACAGTATTCAGTACAGTAACATGCTGTACAGGCTTGTAGCCTGTGAGCAATAGGCTATACTCTACAGCCTAAGTGCATAGCAGGCTATACCACGCAGGTTTGTGAAAGCATACTGAATGATGTTTGCACAACAAAATCATCCAAGGATGTGCTTCTCAGAACGCATACCTATATTAAGCTAAGCATGTCTGTCTTTTATATACTCAGAATCTGGGTAAGGCTATATTGAGAAAAGGAATCTAGTACTAATCAAACCTGAAACTACTAAACTAGAAAAAACATAAGGCTCCAAGATTGCATAGCAGTAGGAGTTGTACAGTACAAATAACCAAAACAAGAATGCAAATTTCATTGAGCTAGACACTCTTCTAAACATTCTGTGTTCATCAACATTTTAATCATCATACAATCATATGAGGTAGATATTCTCAACTCCATCCTAAAACAAGAGGCTAAATCACATACACTAGAAGTGACAAAACCAGGCTTTGAGCCCAGGGACATAGATCCAAATCTGAGTTCTTAACCACAATACTGTACTGTCTTCTAAGCACCTTTAAGGGGACATATCTTAGCTTTTGTTTACTTTCGTTTTTTATCCCACACAGCACAGTACTTGGCTGGCTGGTCATTTAATAGCATTTGCTGAACTAATAAATACTTGCATGAACAAAGGAGGTCTATCTTGGATCCCATGGAAGCTGAGACAAACTGCTAGGACCTCGGCTGCCTCCAGGTGATAACTTTAGCCAAACAGCCCTTTTCTAACTTACACGCTTTCCACACCATCTTCCTGAAAAGCAAGGGACTTCCTGCAGCCTGGTAGAAATTCCTGCAGGGTATGGTTTAATTTTTAGGGCCGACCACTAAGTACCCTTAGCTTGATGAGTCCACAGAGGCATACTTCACCAGGGTCATTATCTTCAGCTCACATTCAATATATTCCCTATATCAGGGTTTCTCTACCTCAGGCACTATTGACATTTTGGGCAGGAAAGTGTTTGTTGTGAGGAGCTGTTTGTGTTCTGTACACTGTAGCATGTTTGGCAACACCCTGTCCTCGACACACTAGAGGCCAGTAACAGTTCCCCCCACTATTGTGACAACTAAAAGTGTCTCCAGGCATTACCAAATGTCCCAGGAGGAGGGCATGAAATAGCCCCTCATAGACAACCACTGCCTTATGTGAACTAGCTTTTATATAAACAATGGGAAAACAATAAAGAAAAAGAGGCTGGGCACAGTGCTTCACAGCTGTAATCCCAGCACTTTGGGAGGCTGCGGTGGGAGGACTGCTTGAGCACAGGAGTTTGAGACTCACCCGAGCAATATGGCAAAACCTTGTCTCCATAAAAAATACAAAACTTAGCTAGGCACAGTGGCACGCAGTCCCAATAATGAGGCAGATTAAGGCAGGAGGATCACTTGAGCTTGGGAGATAGAAGCTGCAGTGAGCTGAGATCATTGTATTTGCACTCCAGCGTGGGTGACAGAGCAAGACCCTGTCTCAAAAAAATAAAATAAAGAAAGAGAAAAAAACTTATGAACAATCCCAGAATGAACATAACAAAGACAAGGCTCAGTGCCTTATAAACTGAAGAGAGAAAATTCTCCACCTTGAAGAAACCTCAGGATAATAAAATATTCTCAACACTGCCTTACTTCACTTGAACTTCAGCACAGCCAACACTTATCAAGTTATCTACCATAGGGCAGGAAATACAGTGAGCACTTTCTATACCTTATTCCATTTGCTCTTCCTAACAATCTGATAAGAAAGGCATCATCGGCCAGGCATGGTGGCTCATTGTGCCCAACCAATAATGTCTGTAATACCAGCACTTTGGGTGGCTGAGGCAAGAGGCTCACTTGAGCCCAGGAGGTCGAGACCAACCTGGACAACGTAGTAGAACCTCATCTCTATAGTTTAAAAATTAGCCAGGCATGGTGGTGCAGGCTTATAATTCTAGCTATTTGGAGGCTGAGGTGGGAAGATTGCTTGAGTCCAGGAGGTGGAGGTTGCAGTAAGCTGTGATCATATCACTGCACTCCAGCCTGGATGACAGGGTAAGATCCTGGAAAAAAAAAAGAAAAAATGGAATGAAGGAAGGAAGGAAGGAAAGAAAGGAAGGAAGGAAGGAAGGAAGGAAGGAAGGAAGGAAGGAAGGAAGGAAGGAAGGAAGGAAGGGGAAGGGGAAGGGGAAGGAAGGAGTATTAGTCTGTTTTCACATTGCTATAAAGAACTACCTGAGCTGGGTAATTTATGAAGAAAAGAAGTTTAATTGACTCACAGGCTTAACAGGAAGCATGACTAGGAGGCCTCAGGAAACTTACAATTATGGCAGAAGACAAAGGGGAAGCAAGACACATCTTACATGGTGGCAGGAGAAAGAGGAAGTGAGAAAGGAAGTGCCATATTTTAAAACCATCAGTTCTCACTCACTATCACCAGAACAGCAAGGGAGAAAGCTGCCCCCATGATCCAATCATCTCCCACCAGGCCCCTCCTCCAACAAATGGGGATTACAATTCAACATGAGATTTGAGTGAGGACACAAACCAAACCATACTAAAAGGCATTATCTGTTTTACAAAGGAGGAAACTGAGGCTGAGAGAATTTAAATGACTTGCCCAAGGTCACAAAGCTAGTCAGCAATGTTAAAACTTGAATCTAGAACAACCACTGGCTCCCAACTCCAATGCTTTCTCCACTGCTGTACTGCAACATTCTACATGACAACTAGTAGCTATAATCAATGAAAAGCCAAGAAAGTAATAAAATTTTCTCATTCATACTTTATGCATGAGACAAAAAGGCATATCCTAAAGGTTAACAATGGTTATTCATGGAAAACAAGTTTATCTGTTATTTTTATTTTTTCTTTGTGTTTTTCACATTTCCCAAATTGTTTTGCCTTGAATATGTATTGCCTAATAAAAAGTTAATCAAATTAATTTCTGAAAACAAAAATATTTCACAGAAATGTCAACCTTTAATGCCAGTTTCAAGTAAACCATTATCATCATTTCTCATGCATGAGTCTACCAAAGATTAAGAAGTTTGCCAATACTCAGCTTTGACAAGAATGCGGGAAAACAGGTAGTCTCCTGTGCTGTTAGAAACTTAAGTTAGTATAAGGTTCTTAGCAACAATGCAGGATCTATGATAATGTGAACTGCATATGTTCTTTCAGTAATTCCACTTCTAGGAATTTTTCCCATAGGTATACCACATATACAATATACAAAAATATATGCTCAAAGATATTTACTGCCTGTCAATAGAGGAATTGGGACAGTGGAATTCAAAACAACCATTAGAGAAAATAAGGTACATCTTTAGGTACTAATATAGAAAGTTATCTATAACAGTGTTAAATAAAACATCACGTTATAAAATAGCATGTATAGATGCAGTCTAGGATATACAAGTGTATATTATATATATGATTAGATGTATGTATATGTAAGTAGGCAGAAATCCATGTCTGTGAGAAGTTAAAGAGAAAAAATGGATTTTTATTTTCATTTTTATACTATTCTCTGAATTGTTTTAAATATTCTTTTCTTTATCATGTATCACTGCTATAAACTAAAATAAGTTTGGAGGGGGTTAGTTTTTAAGAGCCAAGAGGCCTGGCTTTCATGCAATGGCTTGAAAACAAAGCAAGACATAAAAGAGAGCTGTCTTCTGTTACAACTGCAAATGCTCACAAAACAAGACAGTGTGTGAAAGTTTCCCAGCCTCTGTGTGCCAGTGAGAGGCATAATGGAGACAGTTCTCTCCTGGCACATTCAGAGACAAAGCCAGGCTCCTATATCCTGGTAGAAGATTTTAATGGCTGAATTTTAAGACCAATAATTACAGTAAAATCCTGCTATACTTTCAAGGCAACCTAAACCAATTTCCCTAAAATTAAAACCCAACTTTTCCTGTCTTATCCCTCCAGTTTATCTCTTCCTAAAGTAGCTGAAATATCTTGGCTACAGGGTACCCAAGATGTCAATTTCTCTTTTGAAAATCTCTCTCATGCCCCAATATGGCAGAAGACCTGAGTTCTGCTGCTAGTTTTACCATGTATAAGCTCACTGAACCTAACTGAACCTTCTCTCAAAAACATTTTGTTAATACCACCCACTTCACTGGATCATTGCAAGATTTGCATATGATAGAGCACAACAAAGGATGTTGCTGGTGTGGGATACTGATAATGGGAAAGGCTATTGTGGGGATATATGGGAAATCTTTGTACCTTCTTCTCAATTTTGCTGTGAACCTAAAACTGCTCTTTAAAAAAACAGTCTTTAAAAAATTAAATTTAGGCTATATTTTGGGAGGCCAAAGCAGGAGGATTGCTTGAGACCAAGAGTTCAAGACCAGCCTGAGCAACACAGTAAGACCTTTTGTCTACAAAAAATGTAAAAATTAGCCAGGCATGGCGGTGCATGCCTGTAGTCCCAGCTATTTGGGAGGCTGAGGCAAGAGGCTTGCTTGAGCCCAGGAGTTTGAGGCAGCAGTGAGCTATGATTGCACCACTGCATTCCAGCCAGCTTGGGCAACAGAGCAAGACCCTGTCTCAAATAAATAAATAAATTTTTAAAAGGCTGATCTTAGTGCTGAACAGTATACCTGCTGACTTCCTCTATGATGTAGGAATCCTGTCTACAATGTGGAATACCTAGGAAGCCACCTCAAACTCTATGCATGCAGCCAAATTGTCTCTTAAAAACACAACTCAAACCTCATTTGTGGCCATTCCCTCCTAGTTCACTACACACCAGTTATATCAGGTACATGCTCCTTTCTACAAAGCTATCCCCCTTCTCCAGGTCTTTGTATTTGCTGTACCTAGAACTTCAAATGCCCTACACCCCACTCTTTCTTTCTCCTACTTGTTTCTGTTTCTTCAGGGGTCAGCTCAACCATTAGATCCTCAAAAGGACCTTTCCTGACCATCCCCTGGAAGGTAGGCCTCACATCCTACTACCACCCTGAGTCATTCTCTGCTCGCTCTAGCCCTCCATAGCATTTAGCATACCATAGAACCATGTATCTTTGTTCACTGGTCATGCACTATAATCTAAACTCATAAGTGCCAAGATCTCATATATCTTATCCTCTACTGTATCCCCCATGGCTAGAATAGTGGCAGCACGTAGTAGGCAGCCAGGAGACATTTATGCAATGAATGAATGAAGAGTATCAACTGCAAATGCATTCATTTGCATTCTCACATTTTGCTATGCCTATGAAAAAGGCAGGTCAGTATGACTTTTCCCATTTGAATGGCTTGCCCAATGTCACAGCTTGTAAATGACCAAGTCAGAGCTTACATTTGGAGCTCCTGATTCATAATTCCCTAGTACTCCCACTGCTCAACAGCCTCCACTAATTTAGACATGGAAGGGTTGAAAATAGAGCAATATATCTAGGCTTCAGCAACAGGGAATGGGAGGAGAAAGATCTGCTTTCCTGCAGAGGTAAAGTAAGAGATATGGGGGGAAGAAATGGTGAGCTATTATCTTATACTCTCAGGCTATGAATTAGTAAAATTCATTCCTTCATCTATATGAAATGCAGCTGCCTCCGGTACTGCAGCTTATGAAACCTCTCATCACCAAGTCACAGTATGGAAGGAACACTTTCCCGATTGAAGCAGCAAGTGAAATTTTAGGTAAGCCAGACGCAATTGCCTAAATTGGAAAGTGACATGAGTCTTCACACCTTCTGGGCCACATGCAGCAGACTGAGAGCTAAGTCACATGCATACACATACCCCAACACTACAGTCACCAGCACATGGCATGGGGCTTTACATATCCCAAGCATGCTGACTCACTGACTGGAGAGAAGGGAAGGAAAAGAGAGAAGACAAGAGCAGACGAATAGGAGAGGCAAAGGAGAGAGAGAGAGGGATAAGGAAGTTGAAGATGGCTGGGAAAGAGAAAGAAAGACAAGAGAAAGAGAAAGACAAAAGAAAAGAGAGGGAAAGACTGCAGAAGAGGAAGAAACTAAAAGAAGAATAAGGGTCAGGGAAAAACGAAGACTATTATCCTGCTAAGATTTTTGCTGCAATGCTCAAATGGTCAAATGCTGGTTACAAGACAGTCCTCAGTCCTTGAAAATATCTAGGGTCAGAGTTTTTCAGAGAATTCTGAAGAAAAAAAATTCTAGTTTCAATAATCATCTTCCAAGTTTCTCAGGTGTTTGATTATTCCTGCTATGTCTCCATCACCAAGCAAGGAACCAGAGCCTAGGGCTCTTCCAGTGAGAAGGGGCCACCTGACACTGACACTGTCCTGGCCTCAGGCCTCAGACCTGGACTCAGCCCAGAGCCACAGAGCTTCAGTTCTAGCATTTCTGCCCATTATCTTACTCCTCCTCAAGGCAAACATAAGGCCTGCTCCTGCCTCTCACCCCTCCGCAGCACTCCCCTGAGCATCTGCACAGCCTAATGGGGAGTCTACCAAAAAAGCTGAAAGCCTGGTGAAAGCTTGTGCCAAGCTGACAGTATCCTCAGCCCTTCCACAGGCATGTTCATGGTGAGCTTGCAGCAGAGAAAAACAGTTGGTCACATTTTCCACTTCTGGCTGAGACTAGAAATACTACCTTCTCTCCTACCATCCAGGCATCTCCTATACCTCACACCCTACCACTGGTTGGTTGTCAGTCTGTCATTCACCTGTGCAATGCTTCCCCAGGCTGCCTTTTTTTCCCAGTCTCACTGGCATTGCCCTGGCTAGGGCCTTTGTGGTTTCTCAGGTCATCAGCTAAACTGCCATTTGATTGTTCTCCTGGTCCTCCACAGGCATGCTCTGTCTTCTAGCATACCCCTACCCTTCCTCCTAAATCAAACATGCTTAGGGCCCTGGAATCTGTGTTTTCTTTTCTTTTTTTTTTTGCTTCAACTTTAATTTTAAGTTCTGGGGTACATGTGCAGGATGTGCAGGTTTGTTACACAGGTAAACATGTGCCACGATGGTTTGCTGCACAGATCAACCCATCACCTAGCTATTAGGCCATTATCCATTATCTATTCTTCCTGATGCTCTCCTTCCCCCCCACCCCACCCCACACCCTGACAAGCTCCAGTGTGTGTTGTTCCCTGCCATGTGTCCATATGTTTCCATCTTCAGCTCCCACTTATAACTGAGAACATGTGGTGTTTGGTTTTCTGTTGCTGCATTAGTTTGCTAAGGATAACAGCTTCCAGCTCCATCCATGTCTCTGCAAATGACATGATCTGGTTCCTTTTTATGGCTGCATAGTAGGGAATCTGTGTTTACTCAAGTAAATCTGATGCAGCCAGGAGACAGTTGGGAACCACAGGTGGGATTCACCCTTCACACAGCTGTCAATTATCTCCAGGATTCACATTTTGCCATCTTTTCCCTGGGGCTACAGTATGACTTTTGTAGGCCGTAGGCATTTTTACCTTCATGGACCTATTCCTCTATTAATAGGAAAAAAAAACATATATTTTAATGACTGCATTTGAATAAAGACGAATTCATTATTGTTGTGCTTATTTATTTTATTCTGGTTTTAAAGGCAATTAAAATGTAAATATTTTTGCGGACCCTAAAATTATTGTGGTTCCTAGACACTGTGCCTAGTAGATAAGTCAGCTCTACCTCACCTCTGTCCCCAAATCTTCAGTGGCCTCCCACCGCCTGCAGAATAAAGTCCAGCCTTCGCAGCAGACTCACCCTGACCGGGGTCTTATCTTCCCAGCAACATCTGCTAGAGTACCTCCCATCCATCTGGGCTCCAGCTTCGAGCCTAAATGCAATGCTCTCAACATACCATGCACTATGATGCCACTGTGCATTAGCCCGAAGCCCAAAACAAGTTTTCTTTCCTTCTTTCCCTACAGATTTCTGGCTCAAATATCAACTTCCACTGTGGCCTTCCTTAGTCCCCCTGGTTGAAATTACGGCTCCTTCTTCTGCACCCCTATAGCACTTTATATAACTATTATTACACTATTTATTCACCCTGTCTTTTGTCAAATATCTCCAATTCTAACTGCACTTTTTGCACAGCATAACACTTCTAAAATCAAGAAGTGGCTTACAATGTATGCCAAACACACTTGCCAGCTACCAGGTAGAGTACTACACCACAATACACCGAAGGTAATTTTCTGCACATGCAAACTCGACACTGCACAGGAGGCACTGGCGCATCTGCTTGCTTCCTTGGTGGTGATATTCACACTGCTAATACCAAACACATTTGAATTTTAATTTAAAGTTTCTCTCTCTAGTACATTTAAAATTATGTTCTCATGTATTATTGAAATAAAAAGGTATTTTTGTATCTAGACTATGGCCTGTGATATCTCAGATAAAGCAACTAAAGGTAGTAGAAATTGCCAGATCCCTTGGCACATATTATGGAAGGAAATTCCTAATTCCTTGGACCACGAAGAATAACTTCTCCTCAGATACTGAGCTACTCTGTCAAAAGCTTCCAAGTAAATTTCAGGAATAGCTATTTAATATACAATAACTGTAATTTAGTTTTTTCAGAGTTACACATTTTGTAACAAGGAAATGCATTATCTAAACTCCAGGATTCTTCATCCATCTCAAACATAGCTTTTTTCCAAAAGGAGTTCAAGATGGTGAGCACGGATTATAAAAAGCAGTAAGTCAGCAGAAAACTTATATACAACTACAGACAGCCAAAGATGATACAAAGAACTTTTAATATTAAACCTGAAAATGGCTAAGATTAAAACTTAATGATACTGATTAAGAAACACACAGATCTATAGATAAAAGTAATCTATTGTTAGTTCATGAAAAAAATTATATATATTTTGAGTTCCCTTTTTTTGGCTAAACAAAAGTTAGCTTTATGATGAATCATACAGTAAATTGTATTTGTTGGTCAAAAAAGCACAGTCTTTTGGTAAGCTAATTCTTTCTTGACATGTTATATAAGAAAACTGTTAGAGGTCTAAGCTATATATTAATCATCTTTCTTTCACTTCCAGTGCCTTTGTATATCAAAAAAAATGCTCATTACTGAATTGGGCTAGCTTTCGACCAACAGTTACATTTCTCTCAAACCTGGCCTCATTTCTGTTAAAACCTAGCTGTATGCTTATTTTTAGATTTGGATGGGCATATTTCATTATGAATGCCCTTTTAAAAATTCAAAATCTGTTCATGCTTTTGTGCATTCAACAAGCATTTATCAGGCTCCTAATAAATGCCAAGCAATGACAAGAATACAAAGGCGAATAAGACCCAGCCTTGCTCTGAACTTTACTTACAGACTAGAGAGAGAGACAGGCCAGGCAGCATATCACAACTCAGTATGATGAGAGTTGTGATAGGGAAGTACAGGCTGCTGAGGAGCATAGAGAATGACCATTGCATGCAGCTTGGAATTAAGGATTACCTAAGCCAAGCCCTGAAGAATGAGTAGGAGATAACCTAGAAAAGTGGGTGTCCAGGGGGCTATGGGATAAGTTGGCCTCCATTGAGGGAACAGCATATGCAAAAACATAAAGATGGAGGTGCAGGCTGGGGAGGGGATCTACCAGTGGAGAGACAACAAGTTTTGTTGGGCTCGCTTTCAGAGGTACCACAAGGGCTTCTGATGTCCTGTTAACGATACCCTGGACTTTATCCTAAGAGCAGTGGGGATCCATTTTCATTTGCAAGATATTTTCCCAAAAACATATAATGCTGCATCGATTATATTTTTCTCTCAGTGCCATATCAAGTCTTAATCAGCTTTATTCAACACTGGTTTTGCTCTGTCTCCTTCATTTCCAGTGTTTTTAAATTATTCTTTTCTTAATCCACATTTCAATTTTAGTATTCAATACTCCAAAGGTTTCATTTATGAACACTTACCCCGGTTTAGTCCTCTCAGGTTCATTTACTTGCTGTGAATTTATGTTTAACAGGTAAGAGCTATAGATTACCAGCTATTTCAACAAAGGTAACTAACTGCACTAGAAAATGAAAATGTATAGTTTTATCATAGATCAGAGTTTAAAAAGTCAAAGGATAGTCCGGGCGCATTGGCTCAAGCCTGTAATCCCAGCACTTTGGGAGGCCAAGGCGGGTGGATCATGAGGTCAAGAGATCGAGACCATCCTGTCCAACATGGTGAAACCCCGTCTCTACTAAAAATACAAAAAAAAAAAAGTCAGGCGTGGTGATGCGTGCCTGTAGTCCCAGCTACTTGGGAGGCTGAGGCAGGAGAATTGCTTTAAAGCAGAAAATGGAAGTTGCAGTGAGCCAGGATCGTGCCACCGCACTCCAGCCTGGTGACAGAGCAAGGCTCTGTCTCAAAAAAAAAAAAGAAAAAATCAAAGGATAAGGATTTCTTTAAAAATCTCTTATTATTAGGGCATTACACCTTTCTCAGAACAGGTATAATTTGCAGAAATTACAAAAGGAAGATTTTCATCAAATATCAATTATTTAGCAATGTTTTACTTAGCTGAAATGTTATTTTACTTGTAAAAACTATCTCGTTACAAAAAAAAAGTCAGAAACCGTATTAAATTTAACCTGCTTTTACAAATGTCTTAACAAGTCTTAAGCTAAACAATTCTTAATCAGGAAAATGATAATTTAAAAATAGTTTGTTATACTGTTTCTGTGGTTTTTATATTAACTGGTCTCTTTGATAGGCAGAAGCTTAACACACTAAGCACTGTAAAATAAATGCAAGAGCTAATCACCTTCTAGCAAAAATACTCTCTGTGCAACAATTGCAAATGTCAAAGCTATTATTTAGTGGTTGATAATTGTCTGCTATAAAATATAAAACAAAGTACATTTACTGGATTGTTTTTCAGCTTGCCACTGCCCTCTGACATACCAAATAAGGAATTCTCAAAGATAAAAGCTGCAGTGCAATTCACTCCGTTAGTCTCCCACCAAGCCTCCCCTCACCACTATCCTTGTCCTTCCTCGCTGGCCCCAAATCCTGAATTGGCACCATATTAGTAAAAACTTTAAGTACCTGGGCTTTATGCTTCAGAGCAAGACATCATTTGAGTAATTTCAAATGATATACAGCTCCTTCATATAGAAAAAGATGTTTTGTGGTCACAGTTACTTCAAAAAGTAATTATATTCAAATAACCTGACATATCATGCCTTAGCAATTACAAAAACATGATTTTGGCACATGGCAATTTTCAAGTTAGACAAATGTGAAATGCTAAAAGATGTGAACAGCTGTTCTTCTGTTTAAGTTAGAGCACTGCAAAACTCAGGTAATTATTTTTTTTAGTTAACATAACTAGCCCACAGTATAGCATACTAAATCACAAAGTACAAATCTAAGGAAGTGAATACCTTTACTAAGTTAGAAACCTTTGACGAATCAATACAGTGCTCTTTAATATAACGAAATCATACTTCTGTTGGAGTCAGGTTACTTTACAGATAATTTTCACTCCAAAAATATTTAAGTACCAAATTAAAACACTGGTTTTTAATGGTGGCTTAACGCAGACAAGTTATTTTACACAAAATATATTTTAAAACTACACAATTTCTCCTTTTAAGTGAGTTGCCTTGGGCAAGCTGTTGAAGTCTACAGCAGCAGGGCAATAGGTGTCTACAGGAGGTGGCTCTGCTCTGTTCTGGGGTTGGTCCAAAGTCAGGTGGACTTCCAATGTTTGAAAAGATTGAAAATTCTACCTTAAGGAGATTCAATATCAATACCAATTTCCAAGGAGTTCTTGTTGAATTTTCACAGAAATACTGGCACCCTCAAGATCAGATACTAATTTCAAACAATATTAATTTCAGGTGATCTCTTTTAGTTAGAGGCCCTGCATCTGTTTTGATCAAGTCACATAACCTTACACCAACTTATCAAAAAAAAATCTATCTAAAATATAGTTGTCTTTTTTAAATAACACATAAATATGTAGTCAGCTTGGAGAGACCTGGGGTACCCCACGTTCTCTACCAACTTTCATGATCACTTCTTGGCAAACGCTGCTGCTGTCCCTGGAGTCGTTATGTTTCCTCTTGCCGAGGCTGTCAGTTCTTCAGTCTTGGCATTTAATTTATGTATTACCCGTTCCATTGCTTCTCGGCCTTTACCAGCATTTGAGGATGTCATATTTGCCATCAGACCTTCAAGGTAACTGCTGAGGCTAACTTCTTTCACGGTGATTATGGCTTCTCGAGTCAAAACAGTTTTTTCTGGGTCCTGAGGATTTGGTTTGTGTGTAAGTCTCTCATCTACTGAAACCATATTTGTAAATGAAATATTAGTAGAGTTAAGTTCCATTGCTTTCTCTATGGGATCAACTACAGAATGTTCGTGCACATATGTTTTCGTTCTTCCTGCACCAGTAAGAATAAGAGGCTTCACAATGGAAGGCAGTCCCTACTCTGTGCTGAGAAGTCTGTGGCTGTGCAGCTTTCCAGAGGAATCTATGTGTCTGTCCAACACATCAACTCCAACCACACTTGGGTCCATAGGGTTTGGTTATTTCTGCATTGCAGCTGTTGTAACAATTTCCCACGAGCGGTCAAAGACGTGCTCCGAAGTCCAGATCTTCATGGTGCCAGCGGCCTGAGCGATGTCCGGGTGGCGCCAGGGCACAACACGGCCCAGAGGCTACGCTGGTCCTCGCCCTGCCCCCAGCACCCCAGCACCCTAGCAGGAGGCACAGCCCGCAGGCACCGTCAGCCAGTGTTTTTAAATTCTTTAAATTCAAGTGAAGAAAACATATTTGTAGTTTCATGGGATTCAAAAACAACTTAACTCATTTTGGTTCTCTCAATCACTCCTATTTTTCCTTGCCTCAGAGAAAGAAGCAAATAAAAAAATTCACCACTAAATTCTTCATTTGCAATCTTACGGGCATTTCTCTATCGCATTTTACCCAATATAGAATAAGTAGAGCCTGGGCCGGGCGTGGTGGCTCACACCTGCAATCCCAGCACTTTGGGAGGCTGAGGCGGGCGGATCGCGAGGTCAAGAGATGAGACCATCCTGGCCAATATGGTGAAACCTCGTCTCTACTAAAAACACAAAAAATTAGCTGGGCGTGGTGGGGCACGCCTATAGCCCCAACTACTTGGGAGGCTGAGGCAGGAGAATCACTTGAATCCGGGAGGCAAAGGTTGCCGTGAGCCGAGATCGTGCCACTGCAGTCCAGCCTGGGACTCCGTCTCACAAAAAAAAAAAAGACTAAATAGAGCCTGTGTAACCTCATGCAACTTGCTTAACCTCTCTGTGCCTTGGTTTATTTAATTATAAGAGGGCAGTTACTATCACTTATCTTATAGGATTCTTACGAGGGTTAAATATGATACCATATGCACAGTGTTTAGTATAATGCCTGAATTATAATCATTAAATTGTAGCTATTTTTGTCATTAAGCATTATTGAACAATATACATATATGTATGTGGTTAAGTTTTGAATCTGTATTTATTATAATTCTAATGATATACATATACATATATGTATATAGCATATATATTTACACATACTTATGTTGTATGTTCAGTCTTTCCAGAAACTTTTAGTAGGAGTTATCTCTGAGGCAAGGACCTAAAGAATCAGGGAGAGGTGAGAATACTTTACTTTTTTCATTTTATTCCTTTCTGTAATTTTTAACTTTTTTTCTTTTTTTTTTGTGACGGAGTCTCACTCTGTCACCAGGCTGGAGTGCAGTGGTGCAATCTTGGCTCACTGCAACCTCTGCCTCCTGGGTTCAACCGATTTTCCTGCCTCAGCCTCCCAAGTAGCTGGGACTATAGGCGCACCACCACACTCAGCTCGTTTTTTTATTTTTATTAGAGACAGGGTTTCACCATGTTGGCCAGGATAGTCTCAATCTCTTAACCTCATGATCCACCTGCTTTGGCCTCACAAAGTGCTGGGATTACAGGTGTAATCCACCCTGCCCAGCCTTTAAGTCTTTTTTAACGTTTTTTAACGTTTTTTTTTTTAATTAAAAAAAAAATTTATAATAAAAAAAAAACCCTGTGGTACAAAATAAAAATTAAGAAAAAAAACCTTTATTCTCAAAGCTTAGGATAATGATAGGGAAATCATTTTATATAGAGAAAAAAGGGTGTGGAACTTAGGCTTGATTGGCCTAGAAAAGAGGAAAACTAGATTAAGAGGAGAATTAGTGTCTATTCTCAAAAATCAGTTGTCTACAGACTACCACGTGAAAGAAGGATTGGAGACCAGGCACAGTGGCTAAGATCTATAATCTCAGCACTTTGGGAGGCCAAGGCAGGCCGATCACCTGAGGTCAAGAATTCCAGACCTGCCTGAACAACCTCGTGAAACCCTGTCTCTACTAAAATACAAAAATTAGCTGGGCGTAGTGGTGTCTGCCTGTAATCCCAGCTACTTCAGAGGCTGAAGTAGGAGAACTGCCTGAGCCTGGGAGGCAGAAGTTGCAGTGAGGCAAGATCACGCCATTGCACTCCAGCCTGGCAACGAAGCAAGACTCCATCTCCAAAAAAAGGGATTGGATTTAATTTGTATCTAGAGAACAGAAAGGCTGATTTTGCCCAAATAAAAAGAACTCTGTACTGATGAGAACAGTTCAAAGATACTGCTTCAGTGGCAAAAACTCCATCACAGAAAATGTCCACCATTGGCTACCTGGCCAACTTTCAGAGGTTTGGTTCCAGGGATTTCCCTTCCAAATCTATGAAATCTGGCAGTCTCCAAGCATTTGAAATTTGAAACTTAGATTGACATATCTTGTTCTGTTATCCAGTAACTGGTGCATCCTTAAATGATTATCCAGAAACATCCAAACTATAACCACACATTAAATATGTTACATAAATTGACTGGGCATGGTGGCTCACACCCATAATCCCAGAACTTTGGGAGGCCAAGGCGGGCAGATTACCTGAAGTCTGGAGTTCAAGACCAACATGGCCAACATGGTGAAACCCCGTCTCTACTAAAAATACAAAAATTAGTCAAGCATGGTGGTGGGCGGCTGTAATCCCAGTTACTCAGGAGGCTGAGATAGGAGAATCGCTCGAACCTGGGAGGCGGAGGTTGCAGTGAGCCAAGATCACGCCTCTGCACTCCAGCCTGGGTGACAGAGTGAGACTCTGTCTCAAAAAAAATAAATAAAATTAAAAATAAGTTATATAAATCAACTTTGCCTCCAACCTACAAGACCTTTAAATGGGCAGGTATTCTTAAGAAAAGATTATTAGTATATATATGTTTATTATACTTCCATGAAGTATACAGTTATTCAAATACATATCTGATAATGTTGAAACCTGGTGTATAAACACTAACTAGAATATAATTTGTTAAAGGTAATTTTTGTTTACAACCAGATTCACACGTTATTTTAGCATTGCTTGTTATCCTTATTCTTTAAAATGTATTAATATCTGTTTCCAGATTTTAATTGGACTGCTCTTTTTCAGCTTGACATTATGAACTTCATAAATTAAGCCCAATATTGGAACACTTCAGCAGCCCAATATTGGAAGTTCTACTTTTGTGGGTTCTACTTCCCCTGAAAAGCAGGGTGCACATAAGAGAGATAGGGGGTTTTCAGCTAATGAACTGGGGTAGTGCAGTGCCTTTGAGATATGACAGGATGACCTTTAAATGACAATGTTTTTCTAGAAAATAATTTGAATGAAGAGAAAGGGAGCCAGGGAAGGCAGAGAGCTCTGGAAGACGTATCTGGCTAGGAGACTGCTGTTATCTACCACTTGGGAGAGGCTGTTGACTTAGAAAGCCATTACATTCCTCTGAACATCTGTCCCTCTTTTATCTAAAAACAGAGGGGGAAATCAAAGTAGATAAAATTGTTTCCATTTCAACAATCAGTTGATATTGTGCCTACGCAAAAGTTTAGTTCAGTGGGGAAAAACTCAAACCTTTGAGTCAGAAGAGGACCTAAGTCTGTCTGTCACTATCTATTCCACCTTTGACAGGTCTCCTACCATCTCTGTGAATAAGTTTCTTCATATGATGAATTGAAAGGGCAAGATACAAAGTAAAGAAAGACTGCAAATGTATTTTTATATTGTTTTTAGCCTCAACTAAAGCTCTGTGGTAAGAACAGCTATTATCATTCCCGTTTTATAAATGGGAACAGGTCAGGCATGATGGCTCACACCTGTAACCTCAGCACTTTGGGAGAACAAGGTGGGTGGATCACTTGAGCCCAGGAGTTTGAGACCAGCCTGGGTAACATGGCAAAAACGTCATCTCTACAAATAAAAAAAAAATTAGCCAGGCATAGTGGTTCATGCCTGTAGTCCCACCTACTCAGGAGGGTAAGGCGGGAGGGTCATTTGAGCTCAGGAGGACCAGACTGCAGTGAGCCATGATCGCACCACTGCACTCCAACCTGGGTAACAGAGCAGGACCCTGTCTCAAACAAACAAACAAACAAATAAGAACAGACTTTAAAAGGTTACTAGAGGCAGGCACGGTGGTTCATGCCTGTAATCACAGCACTTTGGGAGGCCAAGACAGGTAGATCACTTGAGACCAGGAGTTTGAGACCAGCCTGGCTAACATGGCAAGAGCCCATCTCTACTAAAAATACAAAAATTAGTCAGGTGTGGTGGCACATGCCTGTAATCCCAGCTACTTGGGAGGCTGAAACATAAGAACTGTCTGAACCTAGAAAGTGGAGGTTGCAGTGAGCTGAGATCACACCACTGCACTCCAGCCTTAGTGACAGAGAGAGAGAGAGAAAGAGAGAGAGAGAGACAGAAGAAAAGAAAAAGGTTACTAGGTTTTTCAGTGAGTAATAATAATGCCGAGGTTTGATCCCAAGTCTCCAAGCACAGACACATGCAGCTCCCCCTACCTATTTAATAAAATTCTGGGGAAATGAAATAAGAGAATTCTCCAAGTGTTCTATTGTAAACAGTCTTCCAAGTATAAGGTATTATTAAGTTTAAGCTTTAAATTCTCTAGAAAGATATCAACATTTTTTTCCATTCATTAACATTTCTGTCAGAGCAAAAGCCCCATAAACCACTGATCCGATAGAGCATGTCACAGTACAATCAATTGAATAAATGGGCAGATTACTGCTGCTTTAGAAATGATCCATGAACTTAATTAGATATACTAAACAAATGGATACATTTACACTGCACAGGCCACACTT
This sequence comes from Plecturocebus donacophilus, assembly GCA_004027715.1. Taxonomy (NCBI): domain Eukaryota; kingdom Metazoa; phylum Chordata; class Mammalia; order Primates; family Pitheciidae; genus Plecturocebus; species Plecturocebus donacophilus. The sequence continues at coordinate 46,339 of PVKP010005562.1, read as the reverse complement.
TGAGGATCTTAGAAGAAAGAACTATAATTAGGCAAGACAGATACAGTTCTACCAGTAAATAAATCCTGCTCTCAGAGTCCATTCCTTCATTCAAACCAAACAAATCATTCTCAATTGAAAATATGCATCAAAATCATCGTAGGATACCCTGTACTTCTATGACAAAGCCACATCCTCCTAATAAAATATAGGAGTAAATGGTGGATAAGGACAGGCGAAAAGGGATCCTTGCAACCTCTTCATACAATGCCACTTTTATCAAGTTTAAGGATCAACTCCTGGCAATAGCACATGAGAGATAACAGTATTCTAATGAAACACTTTCCCATCACAACAGGTTATTAAATCAATCCATTATTCTTCTCTCAACCTATTAAAAAAGTCTGATTTAGTGAAAAAGACGATTCTTAAAAATCCAGGACTCACCATAGGTTGCTCTGCTCTGTGTTATAGTAACTTGCCCCCACTGACAGTCCCCTAGAGTCCACAAGGATCTCATTCACAAGTGTGTTCCCCTACAGTGCTTAGCACATAGCAGGGCTCAGAAAATACAGGTTTAATATATTCTACAATGTAACATATTTCAAAAACCAATTCCAACTTTTAAAATAATAATCCCTATGAAAAATGAAAACACATGTATTTCATATTTCTTTCATTTTCCTGAGTGAGGCTCCTTCACACTCATTTGGAATGTGTTTGTTTTCATTTCAATTGTTTACATGCTCACTATATGTAAACATGATTATGGTGGCATCATTCAGAGAACAAGAATCTTTTTAAGATTTAAAGATTACATCCAGTCAAAAAATGGATTACACTTTGGTATATCACAGATTTAAAAAAACATAAATCGAATAATCACATGCAACATCAATTAAAAAAAAAAAAAAAAAAAAAGTCCTGGCTGGGTGCCATGGCTCACACCTGTAATCCCAGCACTTTGGGAGGCTGAGGCAGGCAGATCACCCGAGGTCAGGAGTTCGAGACTAGCTTGCAAACATGGTGAAACCCCATCTCTACCAAAAGTACAAAAATTAGCTGGACATGGTGGCGGGCATCTGTAATCCCAGCTACTCAGGAGGCTGAGGCAGGAGAATCGCTTGAACCCAGGAGACGGAGGTTGCAGTGAGCCAAGATTGCGCCACTGCACTCCAGCCTGGGCGACAAGAGCAACACTCCGTCTCAAAAAAAAAAAAAAAAAAAAAAGTCCTGAAACCATCTTGGGGATCATTTTAGCTTTATTTAAAATGGTTTAAGAGAATGTCCCATCAATATCTTAAGAGCTTGAATGGGTAGAATTTACTTTCAACCCAGGACATTAGAGCATCTGTGGACAATATTTCATCCCACTTTGGGACAAGGAAAATAGAAAATGATAGCCCAAGGAGAGCCATTATGCAATTAAAATAAACAAGCATTTGTTTGCAAAGCAGGGCATTTAAATTCAGTTTGATTTCATTACTGTTCGAACGACCTCATATGAATCTTTCCTCTGGAGTCCTCAGTTATCCAGTATTAAAATTGCCAATGTAGAACCAACCACTGAGGGGGTCAATTATAAATTATCTCTGTAAACAATTCTCCGAACCTGGTTCCCTGCAGAAGTCAGCAAATAGCTATAATAATACTCCTAGTCCAACACGGGTATATGAAATGACTGTTTTGCTACTGAAATCGCAAATGCCCACAGCAGTTCCAAGAGAGGACTCTAACTTGCCATAACATTGTATAGAAGACAGTTGCGAGCACAGATACAAAGTTTAGAGGCATTTCCATTGTCCCTACATGTAAAGGTTTATGAGATCTGTACACTCAATGCCAAAGGAAAAACAAGATCAAAGCCAACAACAGGTGAAATAAATTTCATTGTGCAAACCGTAAAAGCTGTGTAAAAGAGCTCTAGATCCCAGGTTAAAAACTGCAGGAGAAAGGTAACATTAACTCTAGCAGACGGCTGAGTTAAGATGTAGCAGCGCTTTACAGAACTGCAAATAGCAACAGCATTGCGAGTATAACAGTTGGAATAAATACCGTCTGCATGCTGCAAAAACAATCAACGCACTTGCTCCTTTACCTCTCTCCCTCATCCAGCTGGGCAGTGAAAGCAGCTGCCTCTCCCAGCCCTCCTCCCAAGCCGTTCTTTGCGCCACCCCCTCCCCTCTCCTCTCCACCCCTCCCTTCCTCCTTCCCTCCCCCTCCCCGCCCCCAGCTGCCGTATTCAGCAGTCTAGAGAGATTAGGAGGCGCTCGCTACAGTCTCTGGGCCTCCCGACTGCTGGCTAACGTTTCCTAGCTCCCTAGATGAGAGAAATTAGAGACTCGACACCTGGGTGGTATTAGAAGCTTTCGCCTCCAGCCCAGCTCTCTAGCACACCGGGGCTAAGGGCGAGGGGGGCTTCGGGCCGGGCGACTGGGAGGCTCCGGAGGCCGCGCGCGGCTCAGCGCTGCGCTCCCCGCGGGCAGCGCTACCTGAGCTGTCCATGGTGCTGGCGCGGTCCGGAGGCTGCCGGGCGGGACTCCGCGCCGCTGCCCCGGCGTTCACTCTGTGCTTGCCGCCAGCCCCGCCGCTTCCCGCACTTAAGTCCCCGTTACTGTCCACCAGCTGCAAAGATTCATAACCATCGTTGCCGGTCTTTTTCCGGTAGCTCCCGAGGAGGCTCATGGGCAAGCCCGGAGAAGAGAGAAAATAATCAACCTGGGAAACGAAGGGGGAGATGGAAGGTGGAAAGGGCTGAAGAAGGAATTAAAAAAAAAAAAAAATCAAGTTCCCGACATGACGCACAGAGGAGGGAAAAGAAGGGGCGGCCACCGGAGAGGAGCTTCGCGGGGCGAGGCGAAGCCGCCGCCCTGGGCAGAGCTCGGCTCGGGGCGCCGGGAGGAGGGAGGGAGGGAAGGAGACGCGGGCGGGCGGGGGCGCGCGTCCTCGGGGCCAACGCAGCGGAGCCGCCCGGCCCTGCCGAGCTCCGGGCCCCGGGCCAGCACCTCCTGGCTGAGGAGTGCCCGGAAGCAATCCTATAGGTGTCGCCGCGTCGCCCCGCCGCGCAGCAGGGCAGCGCCAAAGCCGCTGGCCCGCGGGGAGGGAAGGAAAGGGAGAAGGGCGGGGAGGGGAGGTTCGTGAGGAGGGGGTTGAAGGCGGGAAACGGGGCGGGCTGGTCGGGGGAGGGGACTACTACGACGAGGGTTGGGAGGGTGTGTTCGCACGCGTGTGGCAGAGAAGAAAGGGGCGAGGCGTCTCGGCCTGCGAAGCTTGGAGGACCAGGGGTGTTGTGGTAAAATCCAGACACACCCATTACATGCAACTTAGCCTATTTTCACCGAAGAGTCTGCAGAGGCCACCAGGACGGTAACCGTCCTAGAGGACTGAATTGTTAACTGAATTCAACAGAAAAAGAATGCATGTTAAGTTCCAGAATATATCTATGCTCGCATATAAAGGAAGAGCAATATTTTGCACATTCTCCAGAATGGGGATGATCCCTAAGGGACGTATCAAAGAGTTGGATGTTCCAGTACTGGGAGTCAGTTAGCATCCATTCTGCCTAGTGAGTAGATGTAACTGTTTAGAACTATTTGTTGAGCGAATAAACTGGGAACAGGGGAAGGATTAAGTCCGGTGCAATTTCAGATCTGCCACCATTTACCTTAGGACCTGGAGAAAAGACTGTATCAGTCAGCTAGTTTGAGGGTCTGCTTGGGAAGCAAGATAGACAAGGATTTTTTTCCCCATCCTCTAGCCTCACCCCTTATTTTTCTTTCATAATTCTGGCCAAAGAAAGTAGTCACTCATAATCAGAAGATAATTTATCATGAAGTTAATTAAGCTGTATGCCTAATTTTATATTTGTCATTGTGTATTCTTAAAAGAAAATTCTAATATTTTATAAGTTCTGGACCTTAACAAAACCTGTATAAACTCTGGTGAGTCTTAATGTAATTATCAAATGTTTATTTTTACCTAAAGTAATAAGATTTCAGAAGGACTGCTCATTCTCATCATCTTAAGTGAAAGATCAAGTAAAAGTCTTGGTTTAAAATTATCATTTTCTCTACTAAAACTTGGAAAGACTAAGTAAGGGAGGAGCCCTTCAAAAGTCATTTGACAGAGTTTCCTCACCAAAACAAGAAAAAAGCACATGCATGTAAATGTACTTGAGCCCACACACAAAGCCATTTGTACTTGAGCCCACACACAAAGCCATTTACTTTCTTCTCATCTTACACAGTTTTCTCTTGGTGTCATTATTTCAATTACCTAAGGACACAAAATCAAACAATAGCATCTAAGAGACTTCAGTCCAGATCTTTTGAGACTCAGAAAGTTTCCTGGAAGCTCTAGCTCTACACAAGTCTACGTAAAATAAATTGGCCTAAGAGACATTTTCCTGTACCAGGATCACCCAAACACAGATTCTTGTAGGAAGAGCATGAATCAGAAGAAGTCAAAAGAAATGTTTTCTAAATCCTTCCAGTCCTTCTGGGGAAACCTAAACTTTCTGGCCAGTTGCTTTCCCAACTGCATTATTTGATGGTTTGGTGTGACCTGAATTGCAAATCAGAGTTAATGCTCATTTATAATAAGATCAAACAGCCTGAATGATGGCAGGAAAAACTGTAATAAAAATTTTAAAACAAATTTTTAGACTTTCTATTTTCCAAATCTATCAGATTGAACTATTTTAGTTACTTGACTAAAGTAATAATTCTGTAAAGTCTAGTAAAGAAATCTTTTCCCATAACATCTTAAATAATCTTTCTCTGTACTTTTTCTTTTAATTCATTATCAACACACAGGGAGAGTAAATACCTAGTGTTCATCAGGTGCCCTGACAAATGCTGGACTATAATCATTGGATTAAGAGAATTTAGAACCGGCCTGGGTGACAGATTGAGACCCTGTCTCAAAAAAAAAAAAAAGTTAGGATCATTTGCGAAAAGTGAAAATTATTATTTTCAAAAAGTACTTTATTTTTGCTCAATTTCAGCTTGCAGACATAGTGCTGAAAGAAATTACAGATGAGACCTAAGCCTTTGTAGTTTTCAGTATCTATCTCCAGAGTTTGCAAATTTAAAGAAAAATATGAATGGGCTAAAAGGATTTTATTTTTATCTTTACATTTAATATAAATAATGTCAATCAGGATAACTATTAATAATCCTACAAAATTGAATAAGGAGCATATTAAGGCAGGAAAATACAATAACTAGGTTAATTTACAACAGCCTAAAAACTAGGGCTTAGGCCTAAATTTGAATATGCACCAATTTCAACATTAAAATTTTCTTTACTGTGCGAAAGATCAAATTCATATACTTATCAAGGAATATCTCACTGTTCTACTCTATAAAACAAGCATCATATGAGTATCATCATTATACAGTAGAAGTAAGAATTAGATTAGTATCTAACAGATATACAGAGAGAGAGAGAAAGAGAGGAAGTACTTAACAAATGCTTCTATTATTATTATCGGTCTGTATTGGGTGCATTCTATGCTCAGTGCCTGGCAGTCTTAGTTTTTCCCATGGGAAAATAAAGGCTAAGTATTAATAAAGGCTAAGTATTATTTTTTCCAGGGGTATGCTAATGGAAAGTTGTTTATGTAATTCTGAATGAGAATTTGGGCTTAAGGGAGGTGGTGCTGGTCAAACACAAGGTGAATATTTAAAGCCTAAATCTTGATTTTCCAAACTCAAGATTGCTTCATAATTTATCTCAAAAATACTACATCATACATGAGGCAAAGCAAAAGATAAGATGCCCTCTTTGGGGTGAGCAATCTTTGTCTTTTCTCTTGCTGCCTTCAGGTGTTTTTATTAACTTGATGAAGATTAGTCACGCTGAGGAACACTGAGGAACCAGGCTCCAATCCACCCCATCCCCTTTATACGCACCCTGTTCCAAATGCTGCCCTGTCACAGCGGATGCCACCTCACTTTTCTGGTGAGCTAAGAGATCAAGGTATGTATGCCATGACCTATGCAGGATTTTGATCTGCGATTTTCATTTCCAGAAAATATAATACATTAAGACTGAAGTTACCTATGATTGATTCTTAATTCCAATGACTCTTGGCTCTATGACTTTGGGCAAGTTACTTAACCTCTCTGCCTCACTTTCCTCCTCTGTAAGATAAGGATTATAGTAATGCCATCATAATAAGGTTATAGTGAGAAGTAAATTTGTTCCTAAGTGCTTAAATATGCTATTATTACTATTATTCCACTTCTTTTAAAAATGTCACCTTTCCAAAAATGCAACTTCCTATCTGTACAATTAAGCTAAAATTGGCCCAGCTTACTTACCTAAGAGATTTGTTATCATTATGACATATGATAACATAAAAGCACTTTGTATAATGTGAACTGATTGGCCTTGAGTTATTAAATATTCACATGTATATGTTTCCTATTGGATTTGGACTCTTCGAGGGCAAAAATCTATGTTTTGTTCATGTTTGTGTCCCCCATGACACTCCAAAGAGCACCTCACTCTCATTAGATATTGAGTAAATATCTACTGAATTAATAAACAAAAATGCCATAGCATTACCTAGTCCAGTGATTTTTTAAACTATATGTCATAGCCAATGAGTAAATTATAAAGTATTTTCATAAAAATGAAATAAGTTGGAAAACGTCAGCATTTGGAACACAGATATTGTTTCTCAAAAGACAGTTTTGGGTTTGTGTGATACGTATGGGTGTGTATGTGCATGTTTCTGCTCAGTAATGATATAAATGTATTTCTCACCGTGTGTCCTAATTACATATGTTTAAATGTGTATGTTATAGGATAATCTCTGGTACTAAGAGGTCCTAGTATTCCTAATTATGAATGTCCTATACACTGTGACATCTGAATTCATTTGGATAATTGGACCGCAAACAGTTTTGGCTAGCAGACAGTAAATGAAGCCAGAGCTTCTCCTCTGTTCTCTCTGTTACAAAATATATTATGATCAGGTTTCTAAAATGCATCTCTTCAATTTTCTGTTTTAACAAATATAAATCAATGCACAGTATTGAATTTACTTTGGCAATGTGCCTGAGGGTCATAATCCAGATTATCTCCTTATTGAATAAGGCCTATGGGCATACATAGTGCAAGGCACTCACACTGGGGAGTGAGTATTAGGCCATCTCTGACTCCCAGACATGTTTTGTCTGTCCTGTACTTCTTAAAATGAAAAACATTTTAGTTTAGATGCCTTTACAGAGGGTATATAGGCTCCAGTCTGAGGGCCATAGTTCACTACTACTTCCCAGTGTAGGATACTCAGCCTCCTCCACTCATTCCTATTACCAGTCAGCAAGCCCTTGCAGGCATTTGAATTTGAGACCTGCAGTGTAGTGGCAAAAGCTTAAGGTGAAACGCCACCAAGATACCAAAAGCCACGTCTTTAGGCCGCAGTCCAGAAGAAAGTGGAACAGACTGAGAATCCTCTCTTGATTCTGCTCTTAATCAGCAGGGTGTCCTTGATCCATTCTCCTTCTCTTAGCAGTAAAATCAAAGATGCTCAATTACATGATTCTCTTTAGTTCTCAAAACTTTAGTTGTCATTTCTCTTTCTCCTCCAAATGATGTCCATAGGGGAAAACCATAGTCATTTAAGTATACAGTTTGCTATGTCCCAGTTAATCAAGGTTTTGCTGTAGAAATGCATGCATAAATAGTAGCAGCTGTCAAGAGCAACATATAAAGCAACACACAAGAGAGAAGAGGAGGTATGCTGGAAAAAAAATCAGGTGAGCTGATGACATTTAACAGAAGAAAATCTGAACTATTCCTATAATGTTTCTTAGGAGTGGGGATATCTGTTCTTGGTGCCTGATAGAGTTCTGGGTCTTCCAGAAAATAGGACAAATTTCCCAGGTAGGGCATTTTTTTTAAAAAAAGATAATCCAATATCATGAAACCTGTGTTTCCTTGAAGCCCTAGAAGTAATAAAAATAACTGCCATTGATTATTTACCATTTGCCAGGTGCCTTATCTACCTTAACTCTAAAGATTTTATTCTTATTTTGAGGCAAACTTGGAGAGGTTAAGTAACTGGCCCAAGGTAACACAGCTATCAGTTAGGATTCAGACCTCCATCTTTCTATCATGCTTTAGCCACTGCAGCAGCCTAAGGAGGCAGTTCCACTGATCAAAGTGAAAGCTGAAGGACATTTAGGTCATTCCTTAGATCTGACCTGCCTTACTTACTGTGGTCAGTGGAAAATGGTTTGGGCACCTTATGGAAATTGTCCTTGTTTTACCTCCCACATGGCAGATTCTGCTCGGTGAAACCTGAAAGTTTTCAATTAATGTAGCCTCCAAATAAGCAATCTTGTTTTGTAAACAACTGGCTTAAAAGACTTTTAATATTGTACTCCTAAAAACTGGATCTTTGCTACTCCTGGAAATTTAAAATCACAAGGAGGGAAAAAATATTTTTTTCTCATTAAAAGCAAGCTCCTAACTAAAAAAAAAAGTTTGACCTCTATTGTGTTTGCACACATAGATGTGTATAAATATGTGCACATGCAGATTAAAGAGACATCAAGGCATGGCAGAAAAACCACTAGCTTTTGGAGGAAAAGTATAACTGTGTTTGAGTCCTAGACTTGTAATATGCAGTTGCCTATAATGTGCTTAAAGCCACATTCCCTTTCTATGCAGTGGAGGAAACTACTTGTCCTTCAAATGAGGCATGTATGGTGGCTTACACCTGTAATCCCAGCACTTTGGGAGGCTGAGGCAGGCGGATCACCTGAGGCTGGGAGTTTGAGACCAGGCTGGCCAACATGGCAAAACCCCATCTCTAATTAAAAATATATATATATACAAAAATTAGCTGGATGTGGTGGCACACTGCCTGTAGTTCCTAGTTCCAGCCACTCAGGAGGCTGAGGCAGGAGAATCACTTGAACCCAGGAGGCAGAGGCTGCAGTGAGCTGAGAATGCACCACTGCACTCCAGCCTGGGTGACAGAGGGAGACTCTGTCTCAAAAAAAAAAAAAAAAAAAAAAAAAAAAAAAAAAAAAAAAAAAAAAAAAAAAAAAAAAGAAAAAGAATAATCAAATGAGGCATATGGAAGCACAAAGTAAACACTAAAGCCCTACATAAATACTGCATTTTATCAAATCTGAGAAACCATTTTAAGTCACAATATGAGAAAAATATGCCACTAAAGTATAACGTATTATCAATCTTAAGATACCTCAAGATTTCTTAAATGTTAACATGTTAAAAACTTTTATAAATGATATAACAAATGTTATTATTTGACTGCATATTAGTCTGAGAATATATTTGTGAAATTATAATTCTGGTATTTTAAGCAACTCTGGTAGATGAAGACAATACCCATCATGTTTGACCAGGTGTAGCCTGCCAAGTAATAGGTGCTCAGTAAGTATCTGCTAATTGAATGAAAATACAAAAAAAAAATTATTTTGGAAGCCATCTTTAGTTTACAGAAAAATTTGCTCTGGTTTCTTTAATGAGCTCACTTAAAAAACACAGTCCAATTTGCTAATATTTAACTTCTCCTTGACTTTTTAAGGACATGCTTACAGTATAACAACGTTTGCCTTTGTTCATTTTGTGCTGCTATAACAGAATACAGGAGACTGGGTAATTTACAAAGAACAGAGGTTTATTTCTTACAGTTTCAGGGGCCAGAAGTCCAAGATCAAGGAGCCTACATCTGGTGAGGCCCTTCATGCTCCATCATCCCATGATGGAAGGCAAGAAAGGGTGAGAAAGCAAGAGAGAGCCAGGGGTTTGAGGGGGAGGCAAACTCGCTTTTCTCAGGAGTGCACTCCCATAGTAATGGCATTAATCCACTCATGAGGGTGGAGCCCTCATGGCCTAATCACCTGTTAATAGTACCACCTCTTATTACTGTCAGAATGGCAATTAAATTTCAACATGAATTGTGGAGGGGATATTCAAACCATAGCAATGTTACACTGTAAGATATATATATTTTATATATAAATAAAATCCACAGTTTTCGTAACTCCTCTGTCTCTCTCTTTCTCTCACTCACTCGCTCTACTGCCCTACTTTCACCTTTTCAAGGCAAGAGTCTTATCTGATTGTGGGTCCTGAGACCCTCATCCCAGAGGGTGTCCTGCCCCATACCCTGGAGGAAGAAATGCTGCACAGAGAAGACAAATAGAGTCTAAATAGGCCTTACTGGGCTTAGATCATACACTTTTTGTCCATGAATCACATTTTAAAACAGTTGTCCATGCTTCAATCATGCCTACCCAATAAAGCCTTCATACAAGGCCCAAGAGGATAGGGTTTGGGGACTTTCCAGATACCTCAGTAAGTAGAAGTTCCTGGAGGATGGTCCCACATCCTGGAGGATGGACCCACAGAGGTCATGGCAGCTCGGCATCCCTTTCCCTGTATCTTTGTACTAAAATTTTCTCTGGTTTCTTTAATGAGCTCACTTAAAAAACACAGTTCCATTTGCCAACATTTAACTTCTCCTTGACTTTTTAAGGACATGCTTTATTATAAACCAGTAAATATAAGTGTTTCCCTGAGTTCTGTGAGCCACTCCAGTTTACTAATCGAACCCAAAGAGGGTGTCATGGGAACCCAGACTTGAAGCTGATCGATCAGAAGTTCCAGAGGTCCAGACTTGGAGTCTTAAAGTGGGTGTGGTGGGTTGGGGGAGCAGTTTTGGGGGCTGTGTCAGTGGTATCTGACACTATCTCCTGGTAGATAGTTTCAGAATTAGAGGACACGCAGCTGGTCTCCACTGCAGAATTGATTGCTTGTTTGTGGGGGAAAAGTGCCCATTTGGTCACAAAAGTCTTTAATCTGTGTTGATTGTTGTTGTTGTGAAAAAATAAGAAAAAGCACTTTGAGTTTGTTTTTCCACACACTGATAAACCTACGTTACTGTTTCAAGAGTAATGCATGGAGGCATGAGTCCTTTTCATCTATCATTTTATGAGTAGGAAAACTTCAGCTTCTCAAGTGGGCTGAAGATCATGATGGGCAGGTTTTGTGTTCAATTGCCCTCAGTCTTGAAGAAAACACTGAAAATTTTTATGTGGTACATAGTGCCCCAATGTCAGCTGCAAACCAACACTGAAGTGAAGGTTTTCCTAAATCCTGGATAGTCCAATTCCAGGTTTGGCCCTGAGTTCACTGTGATTTGATGGTCAAGATCCTTAAAATCTAGATCCTTCTTTTTCTTTTCTTTTCTTTTCCTTTTTTTTTTTTTTTTTTGAGACAGAGTTTCACTCTTGTTGCCCAGGCTAGAGTGCAATAGCACAATCTTGGCTCACTGAAACCTCCGCCTCCCAGGTTCAAGTGATTCTCCTGCACGACTGCCTTAGCCTCCCAAGTAGCTGGGATTACAGGCATGTGCCAGCATGCTCAGGTAATTTTATATTTATTGGAGAGATAGGGTTTTTCCATGTTAGTCAGGCAGGTCTCAAACTCCCAACCTCAGGTGATCCGCCCACCTCAGCTTCCCAAAGTTCTGGGATTACAGGTGTGAGCCACTGAACCCGGCCTGGATGCTTTTTTGTAACTCCTTTGTACCTAACAGGGTGCTGGGTCATAGAGCATGGGAAACATGGGGCAAACCCTCTATGATGGTGATAAAGAAGGCAGTGACCACCCGACACAGGTGGAACAAATTCTTGAGGTGCTGAGTCTCCAGAGCACCAAACCACTGCTGCTCCCTTGACCACATCTAACTAGAGGGAATGAACTAGCATTTTCTGAACACTCAACTAAATGCCTGAGTTATTCATGTATTTACCCATTCGAATGTGAAAGGTTTCATGAGAAAAATTATCACACCCAAAGAGATAAACTCTGGAATGCAGCTGAGTGTGGGCTAAGCAGTGATTGCTAGTGATCCTCAATATTCCTCTCCATCTTCTATGCTTCCATGCCCTTTAGCTGGGCATGTGGCCACAGAGTATAAATATTTTTCAGTCTCTTTCATGTCTTGGACCTGCCACATGCAAGTTTTCTATAATCTGCTAGGTATATACATAGGACTAAGTTGTAGCCATTGTAATAAAAGCAGAAATAATACGTGCAATTTCTGGTATGGATCCTTAAAAGGGAGGGTAGGTGGTATGTATTTCCAATCCTTTTCCCTTTCTTCTAGTTGGAATATGGAGCTCCAGCAGGTATCTTGGACCATGAGTTAACCTTGAGGGTGGAAGACATTCACAATGAAGCAGTAAAATAGAAGAACTCTAAGCTCCAGAGAGCCCTAGCAACCTTATCTCTAGATTATTTAAGAGGTGAAAGAAAAACTACTTAGTTACTATTTTGCCACTGTTATTTTGCTTTTTTCTGTTATGTGCATCCAAACTAACTGGGGTACAGCCTGCTACCATTAACCACTAGATTTCAGACATTTTTTTTTCTTTTTTATTTTTTGAAATGGAGTTTTCACTGTTATTGCCAAGGCTGGAGTACAGTGGTGCAATCTCAGCTAGCTACAGACTCCTGGGTTCAAGAAATTCTCCTGCCTCAGCCTCCCAAGTAGCTGGGATTATAGGAATATACCACCATACCTGGCTAATTTTTTTATGTTTTTAATAGAGATGAGATTTCACCATGTTGGCCAGGGGGGTCTTGAACACTTGACCGCAGGTGATCTGCCTGCCTCTGCCTCCCAAAGTGCTGGGATTACAGGTGTGAGCCACAGTGCCCAGCCATTTTCAGATATTTATTTACAACAACATTTACTGAGAATTACATGTTCATGTGGTCATGGACAAATTTGATAACTTCTCTAAGCCTCTGTTTTCTCATCCACAAAATAAAAACTAACAGGGCAGTTATTATAATTACATAACATAAAGTACATAAAGAGCTTAGCGTAATTCCTGGCAAATAGTGAGGGTTCAATGAATGCTATCTATTGTGTTATTTGTTGTCATTGTCCTTCAACATAGCTGAATCTATTGTGTCTGACTCCAAAGCCAGTGATTGTTCCATCTCATCCTGCTATCCAGAGACTGCCTTTCAGGACAGACTCAGCCCAGAGCTGTGGACCCCTGACTATGTTATTGGTGAACTCTCTAGTAGAGCTGTCCTTTCCTTTGGTTGTAATTCTTTTTCTTTGATCTACCTGCATGACCTCAATACAGTTTAAAATATTTTAAGCCATCAAAGGTGATAGAGAACTTTAAGCAAAATGTCAGTGTTATGACATGGTGGTTCTGAGACTATTAGCTTCAAAATGGCCAAATGAGAGTCTGACTCATTTTCCATTTGTGCTAAAGGTAAACTTAGGTAATAAGTGGGGGCATTTTTATTTTATTATTCTATCTTTTTACTGTCTATTATGGAAATTCTCAAACATATTCAAAAGTAGGGAAAATCATATAATAGACTTCTTTGTACTATCACTCAGGGTCAACACTTATCAAGTCGGTCCATCTCTCCATCATCTGGGAAAGACATTGGTGTTGATGCTGACATCCCTGTCAAGGACAATAACTACCATGGCTTTCAGTGCCTTGGTGTAACCTCAGATGTGTGGCCTTCTGGCCAAGCATCTGTGATTTCATATTGTTGGAGCATTTGTTGTATGCCTGGGGGTTGCAGTTCTCTGTAAGTTTTCTGTGGCCTGACCAAGAAAGAAGGCATATGCAGATTTCTACAAAACTATAATTCCATCAAACATTTCAAGATGAGGAAGGCTAGTATCTCTCAGAGTACAAAGTGATTTTGGAACATAAAGAATTTCTTTGGGATGAATTACAGAGAAGTTTGTCACTATACATGTCTTCCTGAACTCTCTGTGAAACATGAATATACAGGCTAAGAAATTGTTTATCTTAGTATATAATTAACAAACATGTTGAATGGTTTAAAAAAAAAAAGTCATGGTAAATCTTTTTTCATACGCATAGAACCCTAACTACTATCATAAAGCAAATTCCAGACTTCATAATTTGTGGGGAGTAACTATCAGATTTCATCTGTACTAAAATTGCACAAAGTACCATTCCACCTGCTTGCTGAGAGGCCAAAGCTATTCCCCTAACCAACTCCTCTTCAGGAGACTGTCAAAGGAAACTAAATACCTTTCCATTTCCTTTTTTCCCAGTAAAAATAACACATCATTCATTCATCTTCTTGTCCCCACCTCACTCTCCCACCTTCACCCATCCCATGCCCACAAAACTCGCCTCATTCTCAAGTACTAGTTGTAATCTTAGGTCTTGCTGCCCAACATCTCAAAATCAGCATGGAATTAATGTAACATCCAACTGGTTCTCCTTGCCTGCTGCCCAGATATGAGCCGATTTATCAAGACAGGGAAATTGCAATAGAGAAAGAGTGTAATTCACGCAGAGCCGGCTGAACAGGACATCAGAATTTTATTACTCAAATTAGTCTTCCTGGAAAATTCAGACACTAGGGGTTTCTTTTAAGGATAATTTGGCATGTAGGGGGCCAGGGAGTGGGGACTGTTGATTGACTGGGTGGAAGATAGAATCATAGGGAGTCATAGTGGCTTCTTCTTGCTGTCTTCTGTTCTTGGGAAGGACTGCAGATCTGGTTGTTCCAGATCACCAGTCTGAGTGGTGTCAGCTGGTGCCTCAAAATGCCAGGTCTGAAAAACATCTCAGACCAATCTTAGGTTTTACAATAATGATTGTTACCCCGAGGAGCAACCAGGGAGGTTCAGAACTTGCAGCCTCTAGCTACAGGACTACTAAACCTACACTTCTAATCTTGCAGTTAATTTATTAGTCCTACATAGGCAGTCTGGTTCCAGGCAAGAAGGGCTGTTATTATCTTTGTTTCAAGGTCAAACTAAGTTCCTCCTGAACTTAGTTCAGCCTGCGCCCAAGAATGAACAAAGGCAACTTGAAGCTTAGAAGCAAGATGGAGTCATTAAGTCAGATCTGTCACTGTCATAATTTTCTCACTTATAATTTTTGCAAAGGCAGTTTCATTAAATTTTGCCAAAATAGGAGAAATGTATAGATTAGTAAAGCTGGAGGGAGTTATAAAGGGTAGACTATCCCTTTCAATTTAAAGATAAGAAAATCAAGACAGACAAATGAACAAACTGATTCACATTTGAGCTTTCTAAAATGCAGATCTAAGTATGTGACTCAGTTGCTTAAAACTATTCAAGGGTTTCCTATCACCCTCAGTCAAAGGTAATTAGCATAATGAACTCTGCATTCTAGGTCAGCTAATTTCCCTCAAGACTCAGCTCTCAGCCTTCACCACTTCCTTCTTCCCAACCTCTTTCCAAGTCCAGACAAAGAACCACCTGGCCAATCCCAGCCTGCTCTTCAGATCCCTAAATAGACAGCACTTCCCCAGGAAACCATCCATTTTCTCAAAACCAGGTTTGATACCATTTTATGAAGTCCCGTGGAACATTCCACGTCTTCTAACATAGCACTTAAAACTTGCTACACTGAAATTGCCTGTTTACACATATGACTTCCCACACCATACTGTAAGCTCCATGATGGCAGGACTATATTTGGTAACTAACTCCATGCCTGACACAGGGTAGACGTCTGATAAAAATGTGTCGAATGAACAAATAACTGCTGCCACTGGGAAGAGTCAATCAACAACCTATGGGAAGGTGTTCTACGCTGTTTAGCACCCCATGAAGGTTAGCCTTTGCACTTACTACTGATTAAGGCCACAGAGCTACATATAGGAGACTGGTTTTCTGACCAGTCCAAGTCAGAGTTCTCAGCATTCCATTATACAGCTTAACAGGAATTCAGCCAATAATGGTGTCACTTATTGCTACTTTCCATGTCTACTGGATTAAAGTAGACAAATATATTTGTACCCTATTTAAATTATTTTAGTTGAAAACTTTGACTTTATTTTTGATCCAAGTAGGAGACTGACACATTCTAGACCATTTTTCTGAAAGACTTATAGACATCATTTTTAAAAATTTCCTTCAGGCCATATATTATTTATGAATAACAGAATATAACTCTTTTATCTTTGCCTCTGAAATCTCTATGCCCATGTGGTATAGACTATAGGGAACCATGAGTTGGTGAAAAATAAGACGTTTTCAAAAGAGGGCAGAAGACTGCAAATTATAAAAAGGAAATGTCCAAGTAGTGGTAAGTATGTCTTCAGCTCATAGTACAAAGATAATGAGAGCAGTGCTTTTCTAATGCCTTTATAGCTTTGGTCACAAGATTGGAGAGCATAGTGGTGTTGATTTTCAATTCCACAAGGATTTCCTGAGTATTACCATGGAGCCAGTTCCCTTATCCTCAATCTATCATAAGTTTCCATGGGAAGCAATGATAGGAGGAAAAAAGTAGCAAAGACCTATTAAATGAATCAGTAAAACTGAAGTCAACACAAACCCAATTTACTAGAACCTTCTCAGTGTGGTAGTTAAGAACATGGGCTTTGGTGATGGACAGACCTGGGCTTCCAGCCGGATGTCTGAACTGGAGCAAAATACATAACTTCTCTGAATCTGTTTCCTCATTCATTAATTGAGATACTGCCCTACTGATTGGCTGTATGTATTAAATTAGCTAGAGTAGGTATAGTATACATTTATTCTTTTATCAGCCAAGAAGAGCACTCCCTTTTAATGAGAAATTCTCTTCTGTGGTTGGGTCAGAGCTGCCATAGCCCAGGGATGGGTACCCGTAACCGAGCTAGGTCAACCATGGCTTTTTCACAGGATTTTTCCATTTAAAACCAGAAAGAGGAAGTCTGAGTCCTTCCCTAGAGCAAGGAACACACACAGAGGTTGTAGGAGCCATACTTTCTGACATGTGGAGTTAAGTGATCTGAGAGAATGATGTTGTGGAGGAGGGAGAAGAATTTGAGAGAAGAAGACAGGAAGAAAGGAAAAACAGTGTTTATATTCTAGAAATTCAGGAGACCCAGATGCACTCCCACCCTTTATACAATTACAAGATCCCCCTTTTTAAATTTAGTTAATTTGCATTGCATCTCTGTCTCTTGGAATCAAAGGAATCCTACCTAATGCAGTACTTAACACAATGCCTGCATCCCTGTAGCTCAATACACTGAAGTTATTATTATTTCCTCACGTAATTGGATTAGCACTTCTATCCCTACTTCTCTATAATACATAAAAAGAGAAACTTAAGATGCCTAAATAAAAGCTTATATTATAATAAGCATCATGCTACCACTTAGAATCCTTACATATTCAACTAAACTGCCTATACTTTTTTCTGGCTATAACTAACATTTATGCTGTACTCTATACAGAGAGAACATTTTTAAAGCAAAACATTGTCCAGTAGAAATAGGTGAGCCACATATATAATTTTTTAATTTCCAGCAGCCAGAATAGATTTTTTTAAAGTGAATTAAAAAAAAATAAACAGGTGGGCCTGGCACAGTGGCTGACATCTGTAATCCCAGCACTTTGGGAGCACTTTGGCAGACCACGAGGTCAAGAGATGGAGACAATCCTGGCCAACATGGTGAAACCCCATCTCTACTAAAAATACAAAAATCAGCTGGGCATGGTGGCACACACCAGCTACTCGAAAGGCTGAGGCAGGAGAATCACTTGAACCTGAGAGGCAGAGGTTGCAGTGAGCTGAGATCGTGCTGCTGCACTCCAGCCTGGCGACAGAGCAAGACTCCATCTCAAAATAAATAAATAAATAAGTGAATTAATTTTAATAACATTTTATTTAACTCAATGGGGACAATATATTTCTACATGTAATCAATATTTTATATACTTTTATATACTTTTCCATCTAAGTGTTCAAATCTACTGTGTATTTTATACTTATAGCACATCTCAGTTGGACTAGCCACATTTCAAATGGCTCAATAGCTACTTACAGCCAGTGGCTACTAAATCAGGCAGTGTAGATGTACAATGCCGTAGTCAATCTTCACAACTTTAAGAAGATTGAAGCTTTTGTAATTACAGATGACAAAATTGAACTCAAAAAATTAAGTGTTCTTTTTCACAGTCAACAACTAATCAGTGCAAAGCCCAGGCTCAAACCTTGGCCTTTGCCCTCTACATTTTCTGCTTCTTATTTACGTTCTCTGTACATTAAGAACTGATGTTTACCGCAATCCTGAAATACAGCCAAATCAATCAGATAAATAAATAATGACATGACTTCACCCATAAAATGAGAAGACTGGATAGGTGGGCAATAGGTACAAAGATTTATCTTCTATATTTTCTGTTATAGTTCACAAGTCAGGTTTCAAGAGAAAAATGGGTATTGCTGATATGTCTTAACCATTATCATTTCCTCTGAACCTTTTCACAAAGTCTTTTCATTGGTTTTTCCTTGTAGTAACAAATGAATTCCTTGTTTTGATGCAAATTAACGCTGCAAATTAACAAGAAACATGTTTTTTAGTTGAGATAACTGAGTAAAAGTGCTTAGCACAATACCTGGAACATAGCAATTTACGTTGATTTCCTTTGCATCATAGGGAAAACATGTTTTCAAGGAAAATTTAATACCTGGGAAAATACACTAATAGACCATAAGTTTGATTCTAAAATGAAAACTATATTCTTAAAAAAAAACCTGCCTCTGTATGTGCATAGATAAAACAATGCCTCTATCTGTGCATAACTGCCCCTATATGTGCACAGACCAATGTAATAACAATAATTAACTCTTGATAATGGTATTAGAAGTGACTTAAATTAGATGTTTATTTTTGTATGTTATGAAAGAATGTTTGCAAAAATGGCTGCAATCATTCACTCCACTCACCCTCACTTGCGGCAATCCATACCACAATGCAACATTATTTTGTATTTCTTCTCACCAAGAGGTAGAGTATACTCCTTCGCTCCTTAAATCTGGGTTGGCCTTGTGACTTGCTTTGTACAATAGAAGGCATGAGGGAGTAAATGTCTGTGTCTGTCCAAAATTCCTATGTTGAAGGCCTAACTCTCAACATGGTGGTATTTGGAGATGGGACCTTTGGAAAGTGATTAGGTTTAAATGAGGTTATATGGGTAGGGCCCCCATTACGGGATTAGTATCCTTATAAGAAGAAGAAAAAACACCAGAGCATGTGCTCGCTCCATCTCCTCCCCTCCTTATCTCTCTCTCTCTCTCTCTCTCTCTCTCTGTCACACACACACACACACGTGCACGCAAGCGTGCATACACACCATCCACCCCCATGTGAGGACTCAATGAGAAGGCAGCCAGCAGCCTTCTGCAAGCCAGGATAAGGGTCCTCAATAGCAACTGAATCTGCGAGCACCTTTATCTTGACTTTCCCAGCCACCAGCAGGATGAGATATAAGTGTGTGCTGTCTAAGCTATCCAGTCTATGATGGATAGCCTGAGCCGACTGACACAGAGGGGAAGTGCTGTTGTACCAGTTCCAAACATATGCCCAAGAGCACTGTGAACTTCTGCTTGCTCTCTTGGCTCCTCTTCTCCTTCTTCAGGCGAACAAGACCAAGTTAGTCTGCTATAGGATGGGAGACAAGGAGGAACTATTCCTGACATCCCAGCTGATGCCCCATACATTTGAGTGAGCCCCAATAACAACAGCTGCTGTTGGCCCAGATTGGAAGAACTGCCCACTAAGCCCACTTAAAATGCTGCCAGCAGAATTGTGACCTGAGTGTATGCTGTCTTAAACCACTAATTTTTGGGGTGGTTATCTCAACACAGTGTAAAATAATAAAAAAATTTAAATAAAAAAACTGGCTGGGTGTAATGGCTCACACCTATATTCCCAGTACTTTGGGAATCCAAGGCAGGAGGATCACCTGAGCCCAGAAGTTTGAGACCAGCCTGGGCAACATGGTGAGACCCCATCTTTACAAAAAATTTAAAACAATAGCCGGGCATGGTGGTGGGCACCAGTGGTCCCAACGACTCAGGAAACTGAGGCAAGAGGATTGCTTGAGCCCAAGAAGTCGAGGCTGCAATAAGTCATGTTCATGCCACTGCACTCCAGCCTAGGCAACACACCAAGACCCTGTCTCAAAAAAAAAAAAAATTTGGAGTGGTTTATTATGTAGCAAAACCTAATTAATACATATGTGTTTTCCAGAGTTTCTACAATGAAAAACATAACATTCATTTAAAAACAAACAAACAAACAAAAAAACAGGCCAGGCATAGTGGCTTGGTGGCTCATGCCTGTAATCCCAACACTTTAGGAGGCCAAGGCAAGTGGATCACCAGAGGTCAGGAGTTCAAGACCAGCCTGGCCAACATGATGAAACCCTGTCTTTAATAAAAATGGAAAAATTAACCCGGTGTGGTGGCAGGTACCTGTAATTCCAGCTTCTCAGGAGGCTGAAGCAGGAGAATCGAGAATCACTTGAACCTGAGAGGCGGAGGTTGCAGTGAGCTGAGATCGTGCCATTGCACTCTGGCCTGGGCAACAAGAGTGAAACTCCATTTCAAAAAATTTAAAAAATAAAAAATAAACTTCTTTGTAAAGAAGCCAGAAAAGGAAGGAAGAATGAAGGAAAGGGAATGAAGGAGGGAAAAAGGGGACAATGGTGTGAGAGAGAGGAAAGTAGGAAGGAAAGAAGAAGAGCAAAGACACAAATCTGGGTACAAATCCTGACTCCACCATCCACTAGCTGTGTTAGTCAGGTTATCCAAAACATATCAAACTTTTCTAATATTGTTTACCTCACAGAATTGCCTTTTGAATGAAAAGTGATACTTACAGCCCCCAGTAGAGTATCTGACACTTAATGGGCACTGAGTACATCTCATACCCCTTCCTCACCTCCTTTCTTCTACATCCAGCAAAACCTGGATTTTTTTTTCTTTTTTTTTTTTTTTTTTTTTTTTTGAGACGGAGTCTCGCTCTATCGCCAGGCTGGAGTGCAGTGGCGCAATCCCGGCTCACTGCAACTTCCGTTTTTCCGGTTTCAAGCAATTCTCCTGCCTCAGCCTCCCAAGTAGCTGGGACTACAGGCACGCACCACCACGTCCGGCTAATTTTTTGTACTTTAGTAGAGACAGGGTTTCACCGTGTTGGCCAGGATGGTCTCGATCTCTTGACCTCGTGATCCACCCACCTCGGCCTCCCACAGTGCTGGGATTACAGCAAAACCTGGATTTTTATGGCTCAGCTTTATCCCACTCAAGTATGCAAGGCTATAGTTCACATTTTATTTTAAATTCATTTCATCTCCTTTCCCAGGCAGAACAAGCCAAGTGACTCAAAACCCATTTAATTGGGTCTTTCTGCACCTTTAGCTTTGGAGAAAATGTTAAATAATAGAAATGCTATAGATTCATTACTAGCTTTTGCTTGAATATTTTATTATGAAAATTTCAAATATACTAAAAAAGCTGAAAGAATTTCACATGATGAACACCAACATATCTAATATATAAATTCAATAATTTGGCTAGGCACGGTGATTCACACCTGTAATCCCAGCACTTTGGGAGGCAAAGGTGGGTGGATCACTTGAGGTCAGGAGTTCGAGACCAGCCTGGTCAACATGGTAAAACCCCATCTCTACTACAAATACAAAAATTAGCCAGGTGTGGCAGAGTGTGTCTATAATTCCAGCTACTAGTGAGGTTGAGGCAGGACAATCATTTGAACCCAGGAGGTGGAGGTTGCAGTGAGCCAAGATAGCGCAACTACACTCTAGCCTGGGTGACAAAGTAAGATTTCATCTCAAAAATAATAATAATAATAATTTGAAACATTTTGCAAGTTTGCTTTATCTAGGTATTTGGGATTTTCTTTTTTTTGCTGAACTTTTAAAGAATCAATTAAGACATGTTACTTCACCTCTTAATTTTTCATGACGCATTTCCTAATAGGGACATTTTCCTACACAACACAAAACAATTCCCTACTGTCATCTAATATCAAATCTATATGTAAGTATCTCCAATTGTCTCCGAAAATGTCTTTGATAAAAGCTGACTTTTAAATAATAGCTAATATTTAGTCACGATGCTTACAACAACACTCTGAGGTGAATGTTATTATTATCATCCTAAAGTTAAATAAATTAAGTTCAAATGCTAACTGCCCTTCAGCACCATAGGAAAAGCAATAATTTAAAAATAACAACAACAACAACAAAAAAAAAACACAAATGCTAACTGTCTTGCCAAAGATCACAGAGATAGTTTGTGGAAGTTATTATTTAAGCTTATTTATTTACTGTTTTTTTAATAGATCAGGCTGATATGTGAACAAATGCATTTAAACGTTTTAAAAATCAATACACTCTAAAACAATAAAGCCTTCAGAAGAAAGCATAAAGTAATATCTTAATGATATTGATGCAAACAGAATTCTTAAACAGTACTCAAAAAGTAGGAGCCATGAATCAAAAATTAATAAACCAGACTGCATTAAAGAATTTTCATTTATCCAAAGACATCATTAAGAAAGTGAAAAGATAGGCCAGGCACGGTTGCTCCCACCTGTAATCTCAGCACTTTGGGAGGCTGAGGAGGGCAGATCACGAGGTCAAGAGATCGAGGCCATCCTGGCCAACATGGTGAAACCTTGTCTCTACTAAAAACACAAAAATTAGCTGGACATGGTGGCACACACCTGTAGTCTCAGCTACTCAGGAGGCTGAGGCAAGTGAATCACTTGAACCCAGGAGGCTGAGGTCGCTGTGAGCCAAGATCGCACCACTGCACTCCAGCCTGGCAACAGAGCAAGACTCCATCTCAAAAAAAAAAAAAAAAAAAAAGTGAAAAGATAAACCACATTGACAGAAGATTCTTGCAATACATACATTCAAAGGACACAATATAAAACAATAAGAAAATCTACAAATCAGTATGAAAAAGGCAGACAACCCAACTGAAAATTTGGTAATCTGCCAGCACCTTTGTCTTGACTTTCCCAGCCACCAGAACTGTAAGATATAAATGTGTGTTGTTTCAACACACAATGCTCAGACAGACACATTGGCTCACATCTGTAACCCCAGCACTTTGGGAGGCCGAGGCAGGCGGATCACTTGAAGTCAGGAGTTCCAGACCAGCCTGGCCAATATGGTGAAACCCCATCTCTACTAACTACAAAATTTAGCTGGGTGTGGTGCCTGTAATCCCAGCTACTTAGGAGCCTGAGGCAGGAGAACTGCTTGAATCCAAAAGGTGGAGGTTAGAGTGATCCCAGATCATGCCACTGCACTCTAGTCTAGACAACAGAACTAAACTCTGTCTCAAAAACAACAACGACACAATGCTCTTGGGCCTATGTTTGGTACTGGTACAACAGCACTTCCCCTCCTTAGTCAGTTCAGGCTGCTATAACAAAATATCATGGACTGGATAGCTTAAACAACACACATTCGTATTTTATGGTTCTGATGGCTGGGAAAGTCAAAATAAAGGTGCTGGTCATAATCAGGCCTCTCACAAAAGACTGTATACAAATACCCAATAAACTTAATGACTAGGTGCTTAACCTCATAGTCATCATGAAAATTCAAATGCAAACCACAGGGACAGATATATCAACTAGTATGGCTAAAATTTACATGCCTGCCCGGGGGTGGTGGTCATTGCTGTAATCCCAGCACTTTGGGAGGCTGAGGTGGGTGGATCATGAGGTCAGAAGATCGAGACCAGCCTGGTAAACATGGTGAAACCCCATCTCTACTAAAAATACAAAAAATTAGCTGGACGTGGTAGCAAGAGCCTGTATCCCCAGCTACTTGGGAAGCTGAGGCAGGAGAATCACTCGAACCTGGCAGGCGGAGGTTGCAGTGAGCTGAGATTGTGCCACTGCACTTCAGCCTGGGCGACAGAGCCAGATTCCATCTCAAAAAAAAAAAAATTTTAGTGACTGACAGTATCAAATGTTAGTAAAGACATGGAGTAACTAGAAATCTCACACCCTGCTGAAAGGAGTAAAACTTGGTACAACCACTTTGTAAAACTGTTTGGTAGCGTCTATTAAAGCTCAATATGCACATACCCTGTGACCCAGTAATTTCACTGTTGAGTATAGAGCCAACAGAAATTGTTCACATGAACACCAAAAGACACATATGAGAATATTCATAGTAGTACTTTCCATAGAAGACCCAAACTAGAAATGTCTGCCAAAATGAAAAAACTAAATTAGTATATTCACTCAATGGAATACTATATAGGAATGAGGAAGAATGAATTACAAATACCACACAATGGATCTCACAAACATAAAGTTGGGCAAAATAAATGAGTGTAAAAGATCATATACTAAATGATTCCACGTATATAAAATTCGAAAATGAACAAAACGAATCTACAGTGTAAAACAGTGGAACATTAGTTATTCTTAGCAGAGGTTGGAGGGCTGGAACTAGAAAGGGGCTTCTGGGTTGCTAGTAATCTCCTGTTACCTGATTTGGATGCTAGTTACACAATGTATTCACTTTATAAAAGCCTTATAAAGTACTTTTCTGTGTAATTAATTTAAAATTTTGCCTACAAATTCAATGTTCTTTGGGCATACACATATTCACAAATCATTATGTAGAATTCTGAAGCCGATGTTTAGCGGTTCGTCTCCTGAAAAGACCAAACATGTCAATTTGTATAATGTTCTTACTTTCATATGCTGCCAGTCTTGCTTTTTCCCAATGCTGCCATTAGTTATAAATTTTTCTTGTTAGAGTTAAGCTTCTCTATATTGCTTTCAAATTTTTGTTTAATGGAGTTTCACTCCTGTTGCCCAGGCTGGAGTGCAATGGCATGATCTCGGCTCACCCCCAACCTCCACCTCCCGGGTTCAAGTGATTCTCCTTCTTCAGCCTCCCAAGTAGCTTACAGGCATGCACCACCACACCCAGCTAATTCTGTGTTTTTAGTAGGGATAGGATTTCTCCATGTTGGTCAGGCTGGTCTTGAACTCCCAATCTCAGGTGATCCGCTCACCTTGGCTTTCCAAAGTCCTGGGATTATAGACGTGAGCCACCATGCAGGCCTCTTTCAGACTTTTTAAAACTTTCTTACAAATTCAGAGAAAACAGCAACAAATTTTAGAAAATAAAAACAGAATGAAGAAACCTAAATCCTAACCTGGCAAGCTGAGTTACAGTATGGAATCCCCTAAGGATTCAGGATTTGACAACAGTGTAGACAGGTGAAGGCAATACCAAGAGAGACCCCCAGATCCTCTTCCTTGGACCATGCAGATGGGCAGTTGCCATTCCCCATCCCCAACAGAAGACTAGAGATTTAACCTTTGGAGAGTGCAACGAGAGGTTCAATGGACAAGGGAGTAACAGGCAAAGTATAAGGCTGAGTACTGCACTGAAAACAGAATTCAAATAAGCACTTACATTCTCAGTGCTAAGACCCCGAGTGTTCTTTCCAAAACTTCATGGGATATAATGACACCCTTTTAAAGGAAATTAGGCTAGGCACAGTGGCTCATGCCTGTCATCCCAACACTTTGGGAGGCTGAAGCAAGCAGACTGTTGGGAGCCCAGGAGTTTGAGACCAGCCCGGGCAACATGGTGAAACACCGTCTTTACAAAAAATACAAAAATCAGCCAGGCGTGGTGGTATGCACCTATGGTCCCAGCTGCTTGGGAGGATAAGGCAGGAGGATCACTGGAGCCCAGGAGGTCATAGCTTCTGTGAGCTCTGATCGTCTGCCACTGTACTCCAGCCTGGGCAAGAGAGCAAGACCCTGCCTCAAAAACTAAATAAATAGGTTAGGTATGGTGGCCTACCCCTGTAATCCTAGCACTTTGGGAGGCCAAGGCAGGTAGATCACAAGGTCAAGAGATCAAGACCATCCTGGCCAACACGGTGAAACCCTATCTCTACTAAAAACACAAAAATTAGCTGGGCATGGTGGTGCATACCTGTAGTCCCACCGACTCACAAGGCTGAGGTAGGAGAATCACTTGAACCCGGGAGATGGAGGTTGCAGCGGGCTGATATCACACCACTGCACTCCAGCCTGGCAACAGAGTGAGACTTTGTCCCAAAAAATAAATAAATAAATAAAAGAGATTAAATGGCAAAGCAAATGGAAGTAAGTAAATGGGGGAGTAATTGTTCTTCATTCAATCTTTTGAAGCTTAATAAAATGGACCTAGTCTCCAAAGTGTAAAAAGATTAAATGAATGAAAGGAAATACATTGTAATAGGAATAAATAACCAATACTCAAGAGGCACTGAGGAAGGACTTTTAAAGAAGGACATAAGGAAGTGAGGTCAAAATGAACTACAACAGCATCTTATTATCCCACTGACGGATGAACTTGTAAGTATCTAAGAATCTTGTATATAAGCTCATTATCCCCTCAATGTTTTTATATTACCACTACTTCATATGTTTGCCTTTTCAATGGGCTTTTAATTCCTTTTAAGATAATTTTCCCACTAATATACCACCATAAATATCTGATCTTTCAGTGCATTATAGTATCTGGCAGAGTAATACATATGATAATTCCAATCTACCCTATTATGTCATTGACTCTTTCACTCATTCATTCCTTCACTCACTTGTTGACTTAGGCATTTTCATACGGGCCAGTAAAAGTTTAATAACTTTCAAAATATACATTTTAGGTAAGCATAACTCTTACAATGTGAGAGTTTCTGCTTTTATCTAGAGAAGTAAAACAGCAGAGAAAACATCGGTTGTGGGATCAAAGAAACCTATATTGCAATCCCAGATACACTACCTGTTAGCTGTCTGATTTTAGCAGGTTATTTCACAATTCTGATCCTCAAGCCTTCATCAACAAAATGAACATACCTCTCAGGATTCGTGCTAGGTTTAAATGAGCTAATGTATACTAAGCATTTAGCACAATTCTAGCACATGGTAAAAGACAAACAAGCAGCAATTTTATTGTTTCTTGAATGTGTTAATAACCTATTTCATATACTTAAGATTTTAAATGTACATTCATCATCTCACTAGAGTTACATCAAAACTAACACACTCCTCGCATCTTTTCTGTTATAGTTTTCTGCACATGGGCTTTTCAGCCCTAAAAAGTGATCTGTAGGTAAACAGAAAACAAACAAACAGAAAAGGATAACTGGCCAGGCGCAGTGGCTCATGCCTGTAGTTCTAACACTTGTGGGGCCGAAGCAGGAGGACTGCTGAAGCCCAGGAGTTTGAGACCAGCCTGGGCAACAAAATGAAACCCTGTCTCTACAAAATATTTAAAAATTAGCCAGGCATGGTAGTGCATGCCTGTAGTCCCAACTACTCAGGAGGCTGAGGTGGGAGGATGGATTGAGCCACAGTGGTCGAGACTGCAGTGAGCCTTGATCACACCATTGCACTTCAGCCTGGATGACAGAGCAAAATCCTATCTCAAAAAGAAAAAGAGAAAAGGATAACTACTGTTCTAACATAACTTAGAATTCTGCTATTCAAATGGCTAATGCTGAATCCTAATTAATGGAAGTTAGGTTTTGGTTGTATGAGAGAAGACTCATACAACCAAAACATGTACACACAGTAAGAGTCAGGTTAATTCAGCACATGTTCATTGATCTTCCAAGTGGCTGGGGCAGGGGAGGTAGGAGGGTAGAGGGATATGTTAAATTATTCCAAAAACATATCCTGCACATCAACTTCTGTGGTAGGCAGAGTGCTGGACCCTGGATTTGACAAATTATCTCCCCTCAAAAACCTAAAATAAAGCAGGGCATGGTGGCTCACACCTTTAATACTAGCACTTTGGGAGGCCAGGTGGGCGGATTACTTGGGGCCAGGAGTTCAAGACCAGCCTGGCCAACATAATGAAGCCCCATTTTGTTAAGGGAAAAATACAAAAATTAGCCAGTGTGGTGGGACACACCTTTAATTCCAGCTACAGGAGGCTGAGGCACAAGAATCATTTCAACCCAGGAGGCAGAGGCTACAGAGAGCAGAGATCACACCACTGTACTCCAGCCTGGGTGCTGGAATGAGACTCTTTCTCAAAAAACAAAACAAAAGACCTAAAATACAGCCAAAAGTGGGGAAAAAAATCATAGTGGGGGGAGAGAAAGCTGTGGGAGATTAGAGAACAGAAAAATGGTTGGGAACACGGGGGGAGGCAAGGATAATTTCCTTATGATCATCACCTTACACATTTCCATATAAGGTCATCACCTTATATGACCATGACTCAGAACAGCACTTGGCATCATGTGCAATAAATATTGTTAGAACCGAACATCTAGTTCAGGCAACAATTCATAAAAAGCTATAGGGAATAAACTCTTGGAAAAGGGTTTTTGACAAAGAATAAATTTCAGTTGACTAAAGACTGAATTAGAAGGTATACTTCTAAGACAGGGGCAATAAAATGAGGCCAAATAACAAAATCCAAAAAGAACATGGTCTAAGCAATCGTACATCAGGCATTTCAGTGGTCACATAAACCATGTATAGGTGTTTTGTGGGAGCCTAGGCTGGGAAACCAGATGGTGGTCATATTGAGAACACCCCTACCTCTGTGCAATGAAACAAGAGCAACTGCTGCTGCTTATGTAGGAATGTTAGAGCATCAGAGTTTGTCAAGATGAAACTGATGACACTGCAAAGCAGGAACCAATAAGACTACAAAACCAAAGCGACCTGATAATTACAATTATTATTACCAATTTAAAGGAGCTGAGCAGAAATGCAGGATCCAGATGAAAAACTATAGAATTAAAATCAGTGAATTGGCCAGGCATGATGGCTTACACCTGTAATCTCAGCACTTTGGGAGAATGAGGCAGATGGATCACCTGAGGTCAGGGGTTCAAGACCAGCCTGGTCAACATGGTGAAACTCCGTCTCTATTAAAAATACAAAATAAGCCAGGCATGGTGGTGGGTGCCTGTAATTCCAGCTACTTGGGAGGCTGAGGCAGGAGAATCGCTTGAATCCGGGAGGTGGAGGTTGCAGTGAGATGAGATGGCACCATTGCACTCCAGCATGGGCAAAAGAGCAAAACTCCGTCTCCAAAAAAATGGGGAGTCTAGAACAAAATAATTTGGTTCTCCAAAGTTAGGGGAAAACACTATTGAGGGGCAAGTGAGAAAAGGAACCCAGAGAGTCCCTGAGGCAGCCATCTCTGAATCTGACTACCCATTGGAGGCCTTGAGGAGACTGATAAAAACAGAAAAGACTCTCCACTCTGCAAACCTCCAGAGACTCTGATTCAACAGACTCAGTACTAGAGGAGAGGTGTGGGTGTTCCATTAAGGACACTCTGAGGAAAAGGAGAACATATGAAGGGAAGTCTAAAAATACACTCCTCCGATAAATCCCTACCCTGAGGGGCTGAAGGCTCTCTGGGAACATAGGCACACATGAGTAGTTGGCTTTCCTAAGAAACAGAAAGGGAGAGATGGAAAAAGGAGATGCTGAGGGACTTCAGGCTGGACAGTCTCATTCTTGTTGGGAAGTGGTAAGGTCCTCTCTGAGAGACCTCACTGTATGGAGCAGTGTCTGTCAGAAATGGGAGAGTGACGTCACTGAGGTAAAGGGAAGGATTGCCCAGGAGCTGTGACATCAGGCCTGGCAGCAGTGGAGAGCATTTTTGTGACTTTCCCCAGGCATTGGGAAGATGGCAGGCTTGAGATGAAGGGGTTCCAAGGTAAAAAGGGGACCCTAGGATCCAGGCTGGGGAGAGGAAAGAGAATTCAGGTCAAGGTCATGAAGGTAGGAGGAGGTCAGAAGCACAGAGGCCTATGGGAATCATAGGCCAAGCCATTGAGAGTTGGGAAGCTGAATTGAAAACTTAACATGTTTGTTTAGTAGAAGGAGAGGCAAAAAGTCAATGTATCACTACATACCCATCATAAATGCTAAAAAGAAAAATAGTGACTATACCAAATGCTGGCAAGGTTATGGAGAAACTGGATCACTCGTACAATAACAATTGGAATTTAAAATGGTATATCCCCTCTGGAAAATAATTTGGCAGTTACTTTGAAAATTGAAAATGGACTTACCATACAATCCAGCAATTGCACTCTTGGGCTTTTATCCCAAAGAAATCAAGACTTACTTTCACACAGGAACTTGTACACAGATGATCACAGCAGCTCTATTCCTAATAGCTAAGAATTGGAAACCACTCAAATGTCTTTCAGCGGATAACTATTTTAACAAATTATGCTATATCCATTTTAGGGAATACTACTCAGCAGTAAAAAGGAACGGACTGTTGGTACACACAACAACTTGGATGCAACTCAAGAAAATTATGCTGAGTGAAAAAGGGCAATCTCAGGGATGCCTTCATAATTTCATTTCTGGAAAAAATCATGAAATAGCTTAATTATAAAGATGGGGAACAGACTAAATTGACAAGGGTTAAGGACTGGAAAAAATGGTGGCCATAAGGGGTAATGTAAGGGAGTGTGTGGTGATATTTGAGCATCTTGATCATGGTGGTCATTAGTTAAGGTTACATATATTCACATAGTACATAGCATAGAACTACACACATAAACTAGTACATGTGTGACTGGTGAAACCTCAATAAGTTCTATGGATTGTGCAAATGTCAATGTCTTGGCTTTGATATTGTACTATAGTGGTATAAGATGTGAACATTCAGGGAGGCTAGAGGATTAAGGATGCATAGGATATCATTGTACATTTCTGTGAAATCTCTCTGACAAATCTATGATTATTTCAAAATAAAAAGTTTTTTTTAAGTCAAGACAACAAACCAAGTAATCTCACAAATATTCATTGAATGACTCATGTATGCCAGTTACATAACGAACACTGGAGGTACAATTGTCACAAGACACAGTCTCTGACCTCAAGGAGTTCATAATTTGTAAAGGACTCTGACATGTTCTTTTCAATCTCTTACTAACTGGAGAACACAGTTCATGCATGAGTAAATAGCTCATTCCCTACAAACTGCAGGTGACTTCCTTATACTTTCTTAGGAACACCAGTAGACACATAAGAGGAAAGGATTTTGAACCAATATCGCAGCAGATAAAGCCCATCCCGCTATGGTGAGTCCAACCCACTCACCATCCATCCCTCCTCCTTCTGGTGACATGTTAATTCCTTGATTTTCCTCTGAAAAGGGCCTAACCCTAGCCTCAACTACCTTTATTCAATGAAAGTCTGGCCCTAATCCTCTCCCCTAAACCCAGAGGAGGAAAACAAAACTGGCAATCAGTGTATTAGACTCTTGGCTTTAAGGGGGAAGGGAAGAGTTTTAAAAGTTTTCACATGAACTAAATAGAGCCTTTTAGTTTTAGAAAAGCTAAAACTAAAAAAAAAAAAGCTTTTTTCTAAAAAAAGGAATGGTGCCAGGTATGATGGCTGAGGCCTGTAACTTTTCAGGGCCAACACAGGAGGATCGCTTGAGCCCAAGAGTTCTAGACCAGCCTGGGCAAAAGTAAGGCTTTGTCTCTACAAAAAAATAAAAGAATTAGCCAGGCATGGTGGCATGCACCTGTGGTCCCAGCTACATGGGAGGCTGAGACAAAAAGAGACAAAAGGATAGCTTGAGCCCAGAAGGTCAAGGCTACATACAGTGAGCCATGTTCATACCACTGCACTCCAGCACTGGTGACAGAGCCAGACTCTGTCTCTAAATAAATAAATAAATAAAAATAAAATAAAATAAAATAAAAACATTAAAACAAACGGAAAAAAAGAAATGAAGGACTTAGGGTACAACATGCATAAACTTTAAACACATTATGCTAAGTGAAGGCAGCCAGACACAAGAGACCACATATTATAATTCCATTTACCTGAAATGTCTAAAATAGGCAAATTCAGAGAGACAGATTAGTAGTTGCTGGGAACTGGGGGAAGGAGGAAAAGGCAAGTGACTATTAATGGATTCCATGAAAGTGTATGGAATTAGATAATAGTGATGACTGTACAACCTTATGAATATACTAAAAACCACTGAGTTGTACACTTTTAAAAGGTAAATTTTATGGTAGGTAAATTATATATCAATTTTTAAAAGGAAAGAGTACACTGAGATTTCATTTAAAATTTGAAACTTGAGCCAGGCAATGGTGGCTCAGGCCTGTAATCCCAGCACTTTGGGAGGCCAAGGCGGGCAGATCACTTGAGGTCAGGAGTTCGAGACCAGCCTGGCCAACATGGTGAAACCCTTTCCCTACTAAAACTTAGCCAGTGTAGTGGTGCGTGCCTGTAGTCTCACCTACTTGAGAGGCTGAAGCGTGAGA
This sequence comes from Plecturocebus donacophilus, assembly GCA_004027715.1. Classification (NCBI taxonomy): domain Eukaryota; kingdom Metazoa; phylum Chordata; class Mammalia; order Primates; family Pitheciidae; genus Plecturocebus; species Plecturocebus donacophilus. The sequence goes on along the minus strand of PVKP010005562.1, from coordinate 14,195 downwards.
ATTGCCTGAATCCCAGAAGCAGAGGTTGCAGTGAGATTACACCACTGCACTCCAGCCTGAGTGACAGAGCGAGATCCTGTCTAAAAAATAAAATAAAATTTGAAACTTGAAACTTAATTTTTTTTTAGCCATGTAATTTTCCCTTGAGAAGAAATCTACCCAATATGAAAAAACATCTTCACAGAACTCTAACACTTACTCAGAAAAGCCCAATCTGAAAATCTCTCTAATAAAACCCACTTCTCTCATTCTTACAAATGGGAAAAATTAGACCAAAAAATGAAATAACTACCTCAAAGTGAGTCAGTCACTGGACTGCAAGGAGGAAAATTTCAGGCCTCCTAACTTCCAAGTCAATGGATTTTTCCTTTCACCTAGTTGCCTCATTACTTTAAAAATCAAAATAACCCTCCTATCCATGGAAACAAGCAACAAAGATTGAAAGAGAGAGAGGAAGGAATGGAGGGAGGAGCCCATTTCTATCTTGTCCACTACATCATTTGTTTACCTAGGAATATGAATTATCCTCCTAACACATAAACCTATTGTCCAGGTAAAAATAGAGTTTGAATGGATCAAGTGTCAGTTTCTAAATCTTCTTTTAATAACTGAAGGCCCAGTTAATATTATGAAATATAAAATAGCAGTATTTTATAGGCACTAAAAATGTGGAGAGTGTATGGACAGTCATATTAAGTGAAAAAATATATATAAATAATCTGAACTAAGTAAAGTACATTATATAGCTATGTAAAGATATACACAAAAAGGGAATCCATTCAATTTAACAGCAATTATCTCTAAGAGATGGGATAATGAATGTTTTTACAGGCTTTCTCTGTGCTTTTCTGAATTTTCATAATTTCCTTTTGAGAGCACACATACATTTTAAATTATGTTATACTGAGTATCTACTATGTGTTAGACATCATGCTAGATGCCTTTAATATATTATTTCTAATCTCATAACAACCTTAAGAGTTAGGTATTACTATTTTCATTTTTAATGTGAGGAAACTGAGGCTCAGAGAAATTAAGGAACTTGTCTACCTTGCTAAGTTTAAGAGGAGCGATCCAAGGGTAGCGTTCTTTTATCATCCTTGTCTCCTTGCCTTCTCTTCTTTCTTCTATGTATTAAGGACATATGCTGTGCCCAAACTTCATCTAATAATTAAAAATACAGGAAGTGACACAAAAGGGAAAACACAAGATGCTCTGGAAACGTTACAGGGCACGGAGTGGGAAGGAGACCTAGAATCAGAGGAAGCTACTACTGGAAAGAGGAGTAAAACTGAGCCAGGCAAACAGGAGAGGATGTATTCCAAGCAGAAGAAACAGCACGCTGGAAACCCAACATCTAGCCTTTGAGGATGTAAAATGAAGCCAGGATGACACTACCAATTCCAAGCTCTGTGTGTGTGTGTGTGTGTGCGCGCACATGCATGTGCATGTATATGTGTATATATTTAGATGTATATTTTAATATTTTGATTTAATATAACTATTAATGTTAAGATATTAATATTCATTAAAATATTTAACATATATTTTAATATTAAATTCTGTATTTCCAAACCAATAAGAAATAGTCTTCACTCTGTTTTCAGTAGGTCAAACCCCACAGGGCAGGAGGGAGGAGAGACAGTTCCCACTGTTTCTTGGCCTTAACCCTACCCCCAACCCAATTAAGGCAAGTCCCCTTCCCTGCAGTTGCTTCTCTCAAGAGCCCTCTCCTTTTAACACTGGATCCCAGATTTTCCCATTTTCTCATTTATCTCACGGCAGCAGGAGGCACAGCTGGGTTCAATCTCTGCACTCCACCACCATCTCCCCTCCCCCAAAGTTGTAAAAATGTTATTCTAAATTTAAACCACACAGCACCAAACTAAAAATGGCTTTAAAAGAGGATCAAACATACCTTGTGCTGGGCTCTTGTTAGATTTCACAGGCACGAATTTCCCTTTTTTCTCAGCATATGTAGTCAAATGATTCTTAGGTGAAGAAACAAGCATCTCCAGATTTGCAGGAGATGAAAGTGTCTGCTTTTAAACTGCCGCAGGGAAGGGGATGGAGGAGAGCAGGAAGAGTAGGGAGTGAAGTGCTGACTGGCAGGATGCTTCCGGGATTCTGAGAATGTCACCCAGCTCCAATGTTAGCACATGCTAGAGTCTTCCTCACCCCTTTCCTGATCAACCAGTTAGGAAAGTCAGATGAACTAGGAGTCAGAAGGTGTGAGTACCAGTCCTGGTTATGAGACGTTCCCCCAGCCCCCAGGTAATTTTCCTTCCCAAGCTTCAGTTTCCTCATCCATAAGCTGAAGAGGCTGAACTTGACTAGTGGTTCTCAAGCTTTCTTTCTCTTTGGCACTATTTTTTATAATCTATCAGTAAAAAGTTCATTTTCTTTATTAAAGTATAACAGACATACTGAAACGTGAACAAACCATGTGTTGAGCTCCAGGAATTTTCACACACTGGTTTAAGAATCAGCAGCCAGATTAAATAACAGACTATTTCGGGCATCCCAAAGCCCTCTTACTTCGTACATTTTCAAGTACTAGAGTTGGAGTAGGGGAACATATCTGAAAAGACTGAAAAATAAGTATCAGTTTGTTTGACTGATTTTAAAAGAAAATTTGGAGAAATGTGAAAAACATTTCCACAATTCCAATCACTCTGTAGCCTTTCAGAGCTCTGTCACATGAATTGACCTATTTAATTCCCCTGACCATTTCCTAGAATTACCATAGTATTGATTTGAAAAAGACCTGAGCACATAAGTGATCAAAAACATGAGATGAATTAAATGAATGGAGCATGCATTCGAGAGGCTGAGCACATTGGCAGTGACATGAAGCACATGAAAATGACATCATTAAACATAGCACGCAATCTGGGAAGGGGGCTGAAAAAATATCAACTCAGCCACGGTAAAGGGTTTCGACTGTAACCAAGTACCCACTTTTTCTAAGAGAAAGAATTACCTTTTAAAAAAATATTTTTTCTTTTCTCTTTCCTCCTTTTCCTTTGTTCCCCAATTCCTACTTAGCTCTTTAGAAATGCAATTATAACCTTTACCTTCCCTTCACCAGACACTCCCTAAAGGGCAAGCTTATCTGTGTGCTTACTTAGAAACTCCAGAGCCAGAAATCTCTTAGACCAGGAGACTGCCTCGAGACATAACAAATTAAAACCTAAAGTATGCCCACGACGAAACTCGAAACTCGCTCCCACCTGGAGAGTATCTCAAGACGTTGGCTGCCTTGCAACCTAGTTCTGCCCTAGAGGGCGCCAGCTCAACCACCTGGTAGAGAAAGCACCAAAGCGCGTCACCAAGACCCCCACTGGCTCCCTCCCTCCCCTGCATGCTGTTCATGTCAAGTTTCCCTTTGAAAACCCCTGCTTTTTTGTCCCAAAAGTGAAGCAGTACCCTTAAAGACAGGAGTCTGTACTTCTTCCCCTCAACTAAGCTTTAGAATAAAAGTTACAAGATCAAGTTTTCTAAAACTTTTGGAAGCTCAATCATTCAAATTATTTTGTAAATTTTAGAATCACGTTGAATTGGGAGGTGAGAGTTGACAATTACAAATCATAAAATCACAAAAGTATTAAATATTTGAATGGAGGACCAGACTCAGAAAAATTATAAAGTATTTTAGTACACATATTCTCTGGAACAAAACAACACATATTTGTAAGAATTTCAGAGCACATATTAAAAAATGTACTGACAAGAAAGAGTAACTAAAAATCAACATATATTCTTAATTAAATTTATATGTTTAAAATGGCATTGTTACCTTGGATTTTAGCCTGCAATTTTTATTTTTTAACATAGTCCATTTAAAAAAACACACACAGACATGTTTAACTTTCATCTTTAATAGAGTAGGTTGTAGCAGACTGGTTCTGATGAGAGAAATTAGAAAGCCAGATAAAATTTTAAAACATCTATGTGAAGTAACAGGAAAGCTACTAATCAGCCAGGATTTGAGAAGCCAGATCTTGGAGAGAGGGGATGCTCACTGAGGTAAGCCTGACTTTCTGCAAGCCCATTTTCCTATTTAGGATATTTGCCAATTCTTAGCATGGGGTAAGAAGCTAAAAAGCCAGGTGCTAAGACACAGAGAGGCCTGCAGAACTTTAGAGAGTTTCAAGGGCTGCAGGGATTAAAAGTGGAGTTTAGGACTGAAAAGGCACATCCTAGAGTAACTCACAGCCTGACAAGAATTTTCTCCTTGAGATATTCCTGACTCAGTCAGCTGCCCAGAGGAAGAGGCTAAGATAAAGAGAAAGCAAATGAAAAGCACAATGAATATTTTGCTGAGTTGAGTTTTCAGCAAATTCACAGTATTAGGGAGACAAAAATTAGTGTTTAGAACCTGTCAAGGGGAAGGGCTGGTGAGAGACATCTCAGACTCTCAATCAGCTCCCCTAGAGGCCTAGGATTGGGAGAACCAGAAGTAGACCAAACCTTAAAAGTCTGCAAAACAGCCTTAATTGGACTGAGTGCCTGATTGGATTGAAGTGACCTCTGTTCTACTTCTGACAAGGAATAGGACAGATACTCTTAACAGGTAGATGATGTCATCCAGAGCATTTTCATACATAATATTGGACATAAAATAAAAAATTGCCAGGCATATGAAGAAAGACAACCAAGAGGAAAAACAGAAGAGATAAAAAGACTCACAAATGGCCCACACATTGAAGTTACTAAGCAAAGTTTTTAAGATGACTGTGATTTATATATTTGAGAAAACAGATTACAAGGTGAAGAATCTATTTTGTAAAAGAATCTAATAGAGGCTGGGCATGGTGGCTCATGCCTATAATCATAGCACTTTGGGAGGCCAAGGCGAGCAGATCACTTGAGGCCAGGAGTTCAAGACCAGCCTGGCCAACATGGTGAAATCCCATCTCTACTAAAAATACAAAAATTAGCCAGGCGTGGTGGTGCATGCCTGTAGTCCCAGCTACTCAGGAGGCTAAAGATCACTTGAAACCAGGAGGTGAAGGTTGTAGTGAGCCAGGATCACACAACTGCACTCCAGCCTGGGCAACAGAGCAAGACACTGTCTCAAAAAAAAAAAAAAAAAAAAAAAAAAAAAAAAAAAAAAAAAAAAAAAAAAAAAAAAAAAAAAAAAAAAAAAAAAAAAAAAAAAAAAAAAAAAAAAAAAAAAAAAAAAAAAAAAAAAAAAAAAAAAA